>JAUCMT010000088.1:12593559-12622617 GCA_032357475.1 Enteromius thamalakanensis
ATATAATATAATATAATATAATATAATATAATATAATATAATATAATATAATATAATATAATATAATATAATATAAATACCTGCATGATGAGATGTGCTTTTTTGGGTGACAATTAAACATATCCAATGAGCAACGAGGCTGGTATTTTGCTGTACGTGGACTGGCTTACAGGTGATGCTACGGTTGTGGAGGCCCCTCCTTAAAGCCCAAGGAACTAGGAAACTGCCTGCTCTGTCTATAGCTAGGGTTAATTTACTTCTACGATATGCTGCTGCTCTCTGCTGGACTGTCTGTGGTCCAGACTGATGCAATTCTATTTTGGTTTTAAATAAAAAACACAACAACAATAATAAGAATATAAAAAAATAAAAAACATTTCTAGTGCTGCAATCGTATCGCAATCCCGACTGCACGATGTTGCAAAAAAACAGACACTGCACAGAATAATGTATTGCAAAATTATAAAATGTATAATGCATTAACAAAATACTTCTAAATCAGTTTTATAGGCAGGATGTTATAATTATTATTTATTTTATTTATTTATTTTTATTTATATATTCAGCGATACAATTAAGCATATTCTAACAGAATGTGAAGCATATGATAGAGAAAGGTACCAACTTGAACAAAAATTAGCATCATTGGGATTGAATAAAGTATCTTTTAAGATCTTATTAGGGAATATACAACAGCGTACAATAATTGAGGAATCGTTTTATTAAAAAAAAAAAGACATGGCAAGAATATGAGGTCTAGGTTTAAATTATTATAAGTATGTATGTATTTATTTATTTTTCTCTCCCTATCGTTTCTTCTCTTGTAAATCCATGTACACTCCACACTCCCTATCAGTGGGTGGCGGTAATGCCAAAACCGCCATAAAACATCAGTAGAACAAGAAGAAGACCATCCACTATGCGGGCCAAGATGGATGCGGAGAAAATGGACATTGAACTGGTAGCCAAAAAACACTCTACCTCTGTTGTATGGAGATATTTTGGCTTTAAGGTTACCGACACTGAGCAGAGAGAGGTACTGTGCAACATTTGCAAAACGAAAGTCGCCACGTCACGTGGCAATACGACAAATTTATATCAGCACCTGAAACAGCACAGAGAAAAATATGATGAATGCATGACGGAGAAAACCCAGATTAGCAAAGAGACTAAGAATCAAAATCAAAAAGTATTTACGGAAATGTTTGCGAGTCTCAAGCCATATGATAGGTCTTCGCCTAGATATAAAGAAATCACAGACTCCATAACGCACTGGATGGCAAAAGACATGATGCCCATACACACTGTTAGTAAAGTTGGATTTCAGAAAATGATCCACACACTAGACAAAAGGTACCAGCTGCCCTCGCGACACTATTTCTCTCACGTAGCGATCCCTACGCTTTATAATTCGCGTCGTGACGAAGTTCAAAAGGAAATGGCTAAGGTGGCGTTCTTTTCAACCACTATGGAGCTGTGGTCCAACAGGACAAGTGACCCATACATTAGCTTGACTGTGCACTTTGTCGACGAGGAGTTTGAACTGAAAAGTCGTTGCCTGCAAACATCGTATTTCCCCAACGACCACACCGGAGAGAACATAGCCTTGGGTTTGAGAGAGGCACTGGCTGCGTGGGACCTCTGTGAGGCTCATCAGGTCGCCATCACTACAGGCAACGACACCAGTCTCGTCAAAGCAGTGGAGCTTAATCAGTGGACTAGAATCCAGTGTTTTGGGCATAGACTTCATTTGGCCATAGGTAAGTAAAATTGATTTCATCTTTTGTTGTTAGTCTACAGCAAACATTGAACTAATAGGTCCTCTATAGCTTGAATGAGGGGTATAACATAGGTTCAGAGCCCGGAGGTAATGAACCTTCCACTGCCATGCAGAAGGGTAAAAGGAAAGGTTGCATTAGTTCATCTTCTCCTTTCACAGATTTGTGTGTCTAATGTAGGAAAGGTGTTGTGCTTATAAATTGTGCTGAGGTTTCACTATTTGTTATTTTTTCATTTTGGTGTGTAAGAATATAAAAAAACTGTAATATGGAATTGGACACATTAAATGTTTTGACTTTTTTTCCACCTTTTTATCATTCACAGAAAATACTCTAAAAGATCATGCACAATGCATTAACAGGGCTACTGGGATGTGCAGGAAGATTGTGAGCCACTTCTCCCATAGTTGGAAGAAAAGAGTGGCCTTGAGAGAAGCACAGAGACAACTCAACCTCCCAGAGCATGCCATGGTGACGGACTGCTCAACACGATGGGGTTCCACTCAGAAAATGATAGCAAGAGTCCTGGAACAGCAAAATGCATTGTCCAAGGTTCTCTCCACAGACCCCAAAGTGCAACACTTACTCCTTTCGTGGCAGGACCTGGAGGTCTTGGAATCTGTAAATAAGGCACTAAGCCCACTCAAGGACTTTACAGATGCCTTATCAGGTGAAAGTAATGTAAGCATATCTTGCGTGAAGCCTGCTCTGCATATTCTGAACAGCTCAGTGCTGGTTAAAGATGAAGTGGACACGGACCTGACCAAATCACTGAAATCAAACATTCTTAGCTATCTCAACAACAAATACGAAGGCACGGAGGACTTGCTAAACTTGACCACTTTCCTAGACCCAAGGTTCCGGACACAATACATCCCTGCAGAAGTGACTGAGACCTTGAAGGAACGAGTCATCTCTGAGCTGATGGTAATTAAAACCACAGAGTTTACTTAACTGGTGAGAATTCCATGTAACAACTTTCTAAAACTTGCATTTTTTTTAATTTTTTTTTTCAGGAAATTCACCAAAAGCAGACTATAGCCCCAAGCATTGCAGTGATGGAGAATGATAATCTGGATGCAGAAAGTCCACCAGCTGCTAAAGCCAAGAAGAAAACTCTGGCCAGTTTCTTCCAGAAAAACGCGTACACCGCACCAATAGCATCGTTGTCAACCACATTTGATCCTATGGCACAGTTTAGAGAAGCAGTGGCTGCTGAACTCAGTGCTTACATTTACATGCCAAATGTAGACCATGGAGAAGATCCACTGAAATGGTGGAGATTTCACAAAGTAAACTTCCCTAGGCTATGCAAACTAGCACAGAAATATCTGGGCACGCAAGCAATAAGCTCTGCATCAGAGAGAGCTTTTAGCTCTTGTGGTAATGTTGTATCGAATCATCGCTCCTGTCTGAAACCAGACAAAGTGGACATGCTTGTTTTTTTGTCAAAGAATCTCTGATGTAATAATTACAGCTTTAAGAAAGAGGATTTGGAAGTACCAGTTGGTCATAAAAAAAGATTTAGTAGTTTGAGTGAACCACCATAAATTCGGTTTATTTTCAAAAGTTTTTATACAGAGTATGTGTTATATCCTGCATAAATGTCTTTTTGTTTAAATATCTTATTTTTGTTTATTGTTTCCAAATATTTTCTAGTTTTACACTTATACGTTTCAGCATTAGCAGTAATATGTGTGTTCATTTTCCTTGATAACCATTCAAGTTGACTTTGAATATTGCGAATCGCAATATGGCAGTATTGACCTCAATAAATCAAATAAAAAATGTTATATAAATCTGGCAAAATAAATGTTTCCCAATTTGTGCAGCCCTTTTTCTTAAAAATAATTTCAAAAGCACAAATTTATAAAGTGTCCCTAATAAAGAAAACAGATAAATCTAAAATAAACAAGTGCCTTATTAGAATCACCTATGCAATGCATCTATTAAATAATATAGATTATGTTTCTTGCTGTATGTTATGCTATATACCCAATTGGTGAAAACTGAACAGAGTTTTCATTGGCTTAAAAGTGGGGTTAGAATGGACTTGTGGTTTTAGAATTTTGTACAAATGCATTACCAATGAAACAGCATTACATTTGAAATGACAGTAATAAAGTGCATTTTACCTATTAAAACCTGTATATAAATGTTATATTTTTTAGGTGCGTATATCAACATTATTCATTTCTGTAGCTTTTGAATAAACATAGTCCCCCAGTTTCACAGACAAGGCTTAAGCTAGTCCCAGACTAAATTGCATGTTTGAGCTGTCTCAGATGAAAATATCTTGCTCTGACATATCTTAAAACATTTCAGTGTTATTGTTCTGTGTTAAGATGCACACCTGTAATATTTTCTTAGTTTTGTAAAAGTTGCTTAAATATCTTAATTTAACTAATGCCTAGTCATGGCTTAAGCTAAGCCCTGTTTGTGAAACCGGACCAGTATGTTTTAAATACACAATTATTGATTTCAGTCTGGATTTAAAAGAAATATTCAAAAAGAAATATATAATCTCTTTATTTTGTGCAGTCATTAATATATACAGTTCCCTGTAGTTAACAGTTCACAAAGGCCCTCTCTCCTTAGTTACTGTTGCTGTCCCCGACAAACAATGCCTCTCATATTAAAGAGGAAACTGACAGCAGAAAAAAGCAGGATACTTCTGGTATGAAGCAAGGTCTCAAGACTCTTTGCTTTCAGATTTTGTCTTTTTCTATAAATATATATATATATATATATATATAAAAATTAGTGTGGAGTGTATACCAGAGCTCAAATTAATTTTAACATTCAGTATTTGCAAAGCAGCTTTAACTATTTACAGGTCGCTGCATGATTTGCCAGAAAGCTTTTTTAATTAAAGTTGAAAAAGGTGCGGATGTCATCAATCAGGTGTGTTGTAAAACACGCTGCTGAAGAAGTTGTGCCTTCTCAAGCTCCAACATGGAAATCTGTTGATTCTGCTGATTCACTTCCTGTATATAAATCCAATTCTTATTATGTAAACTGCACAACAGAAAAAAAAACTCCATTAAGAATACTACTATTTTTATTACTGATCTTCACCTTGACCAATGTGGCATTGTTCCACCGGAGCTCCCAGTCCGATCCTCCACTCTCCTCTGGTGCCAGATTGTTCCAGACACAAGGGTCACTCATCAGAGTACCCAAACTCCCGTTCACACGCTGCATACAAGACCGCATAGCGCAGGACCACCTGTTCTGTAATGTACAGGCAATTTACAAACTTAGGACTTAAATGTAAAAGAAATAAAGTACAAGGTGTTGACCAACTGTGGACTTCAGGACTTTAACCTTAATCGAACACACGACCAAGCTTACTTCAACATCAAAAGGCATAGGTCATCCAAAAATTAAAACTCTTATCAATAAGTACCAGTATTAGAAGATGTATTATGCTGGTAACCAAATAGTTGATTGTAGGCACTGACTTTCATTATTTTTCATACTAAAGTCAAGTTTACCTAATCCCGCTCTTTTTTTGGTTTGCAAAACATTCTTCAGAATTACTTCTTTAGTGTTCAGCAGAAGAAAGAAATTTGTAAGGGTTTGCTGCAACTTGAGGGTGAGTAATTGATGACAGAATTTTACCATTTTGAGTCAAATATAACTTCAGACTGGTTTCATGCAGGGAAATTATTTTGATACTTTATTTCTGACAAAGAGATAAAAGCCCTCTCTGATAACACCATTATATATTTTTCTTAATTTTTAGCCAATAGTGGTATATAAATAAAGTTGTTTTTTTTTTTAAATATAGCTTAAGGTAAAGCTTTTTTAAATAGGTTAAGGGTTAGTACAGTAGCTTGTTTTAGCATTGGTTGTAGCACTGTAGCCAGGACTGCAAATTTGTAGCTTAACAACCTTGATTAGGATAATCAGCTCATAGAGAGATGAATAAAGTTAAAATGTACAGTTATTGAATTGAAGTCTGCAGCAACTGGCCTTCTTATACTTCAGTTTTATACACTTGCTTTTTATATGAGAGCAGCATTACTCAAGTGTGTATTGTAAAGGTACTGTACATACCTCTCCATCCAAATCTCCTGTGCTGAAGCTAACTTGCCTTTGTAAATTCAGCTTTAGGCGATTCTGGTAACACAGCTGTGTTTGTTCCACAACCTGCAGTCCAGCCCACAGAACGTCTTTTTGTCTTTCCAGATCTCTGCGTCTCTTTAGCTAAAAGAAACATTATTTTATTATAAACATTAAAAACCCTTTAACACAATAAAAATTTTGAGATGAATGGCATTTGTCAATAACCCTTTTGGACGATCAGCAAAGTGTCGCTCCACCCTAACTATTGTGTAAAACAAATATTCTGTAAATAATAGATTATGTTAAGTGAAAAAAGCTTATTTGTGTCTCATTTACTTAATTTCAGATCAGCCACCCAAATTGCCTAGGTTATCATTGTCTGACAGGTACATCACTGAGTTTATCTGGAATGACATGAAGAAACAGTAAAAAAAAATAGAGATTTGGAAAAACATACTTAAAGAAACCTACCTAAAATATTATATATAGGCGTATATATAGGACAGAAAAGATTGTTTTACATTCAAAGGTTGGTCACACCAATTGTAGATATACTTTAGTTAATAGGAGTTAATTAATAAATAACATTTATGACAATATTCTTTATTAGATTATAAAATCTTTAATCTATTACTTATCACAGTACAGCAGGTTTGCAGGTAGGTTTCGTTAGGTCTTGGAGATGTTGCCACAGTTTCTTTATGTCACTCCAAATGGACTTGATAATGTCAGTGAGATCAGTGTGGAGCACACTAGCTGTAGTTCTTGTGCATACAAAATCTCAGTTGATTATTACAGTAAATGACAGAAGGAGGAATATTTTTTTCCTCCAAATTACACAAAGTACACAATCTCTTACCCAGTGGAAGCAGTGCAGTGCGTCAGGGCTGTAAAGGCTGTTCTGGAGAGGAATTATGAGGACCGTATAATCACATGCCATGTGTTCAGAAGCTGGCACCAAACTCAAGACATAACACAAAATGAATGATCAGGAAAGAGAAGGCAAAAAACTAAGACATATGAAGCCTTGTGAGAATGAGCAAGAGAGGGAGGGACAGAGGGAAGGACGGATGGAAGGAATGGATATCTATAATGGATTTCTATAAAAGCTGATGATCTGTAGTTATGTTGGCTGCATTATGTACACTGCAAAACCAGCACTATAAAAAAAGACCAGATGTACCAGAGATAAGATTTTGTGATTGTAAAACATTATTCCCCTCAGCAAGATGTCAGTATGGACCTCCGAGCTGTCAGCTAAAACTGGAAACACCTGATTTTGTCTCTGCCATCATTATGAGTTTTCTGTTCCAACATGTTAGGGAATGTGACTGAACCTGGACTGAAATAATAAGAGGTGTGTTAACACTATTTGAAAATAAACCAATATTTCAGATGTAAAAGCAGATGTGTTTTACACAACCTGACCATTTATAAAGAAGCCAAATTTATAAAGAAATCCAACAGCTAAAAATGCTGTTCATTTTACAGTGGTTGCATAGGAATTGATATATAGAAAAAAAATGGTATTTTCAGTTATTTAAAAGCATTACTCCTCATGCAGCTTTAAATTTCAGTACAAAACAGTGCACGTAGTATATTTGATGCTGCTGTGTGACACAACAGATAATACTGAATATTTCAGTACAGTTCCCTTCACACAGTAGGTGTGAAATCAGTGTATTCTGCAATGTGGCATTATGTGTCTTCTACAATATTGTACTTAAATAAAGCCCAGAAAGCTTTGTCTTTGTACTTCTGTTCAACCCTGTTATGTTGCCACAGCCATATCACCCTGCAGCCCAAGCCTGGTTGCCCATGAAAGTTAAGCAGGATTGAGCCTGGTCAGTACCTGGATGGGAGACCTCCTGGAAAAAAATAATGATCTGCAGGGAGATCAGCAAACCAACTTTAATAATGAACAGGTTTATTGTTTTATGGTTAGGTAAGGGGCATCTTGTCTTTTTTGTTTGTTTATTTGTTTGTTTTTAACACAGGAAGAACATCACTAATTTAGCCAGAACCACAAAACTGGGTTTAGAGCAGGGGTAGGACCAATGTTGCATTTAATGTAACATCTAACACTTAACTGGGGTTGTTCTGCTGGTATTTAAGCCAATTAATTGCCTCAGATATATATTTGCCCACTTTTGCTGTGCTGTTACCTGAGAAAGAAATTTGTATGATAAAAATAAAATAAAAGATGTTTTAAAATGACCAGTTAATTTGCAGAATAATTTACTGTTTGAACAGAATCAAACACAGCACACTTAGGACATCTGCTGGTCACACATGAGACTTTAAATCGACATCAAAAACACTCATCCAGAGTAAGAAAAAGGGCTGGGAAAATCACTTTGGACCCCACACATCCAGGTCATTTCCTTGAACTGTTGTTGCCAGCTTACTAATGCAGAGTACTGACTGAGCACAAGAACAGCCAGGCACAAGAAAAGTTCTTTCCTCAGGCCATATAGCCTACCTCATAAGTAGTTAAAAAGCCCCCACTGTGCAATAAATTGTGCAATACTGTCCTTGCAAATGACAAAAATTATACTTACATTTATTTGAAGTAGCATACCTTTAACTCATGTTTACTTAACATATATGTTCATACATGTTTTGTCCATTGTTTTTTGTTTTTTTCTATTAACGTGGTTTGAAACTGTACTTTCTCAAGTTAGTAGACTACTCACAAAGCAGTATTATAAAGTAGTTTATCTACAGTCAAACAAGTCGATTAAAAAAAGTAGAAATGTAGATTAATTGCATTTATAGTTCTTCTGCAAAAGCTGCTTGATTTCACAAATAAACATTTAACATTAAACATTTCACAAAACTGGAAATGTTTGTAGGATAGTAACAACACTGCTTGTTACTAGTTATAGAGACAATAACACGATAATAACTGTGTTGGCTTCTATGACTGCTGTCAATTATAATTACTTATTCAGAACCTGGAGAAAATCAAAAGCAGTGTGTGGCTCCTCCCTGTCACGTTGAACATTAACGTGACTGTAGTTCTTGGGGGCGCGCCCGAGCCGATCGTGACTAGAGCAAAACACTGAATATGTGTGTCACGCGCGGGGGTTCTGGGGGGATTTGACCTACTTTCCACAGAAACCTCTGTGCAGCGTTTAGACGTGGAAAAGGTAACGTTACGCTCATTTTGCATTTTTAGCAGTAGTAAGAAGAAAAAACAATGTTGTTTGACTTGTTACAATTTAAACATTGAGTAGAGTAGTGCTTCGCAGGTCACGTGACAATGGGCAGTCCTGCCATCAAAACAAACAACGTTTCTGCAGAGGAGTTTATTAATACTTCGCTGCTCTTGTGTTTGTAGCACAGGTCGTTTCGCTTCTATTATTATTCGATTATATAAGTGCATTAGTAACGTTAGTGGATTTGATCTCCCTCATCTAGAGCTGAGTCTCCCTCAAAAAGTGAGTTTATTGTTTTTCCGTTATTTTTGACATCCATGGACAGTTTCTGCATGACTGTACTCTTCACTGCAAAAGTAATGGGGTTCTAGCTATCTAACCTATCTCTTTAACAAAGAGACTAACAGTCTGTCAATATTATAGAGATGCATGTCTTTTGTTTTATAAAGGTAATTGAGTCACGGAGTCTAATAGAACAGGAGGTGTCATACCTCATGGCTTTTATTCTCTCGTGCGCGCGTTTGTGAAGTGTGTAGTTAGCGTGTAGTAGTGTGTACTAGTAATTCGATAGGCGTGCCGCGCCTACTTTCTCGACGTAAACAAGCCTCGCTCACAGATTTCTCTCTTCAGCAGTACAAAATATAGCAAATTAAAAATTTTAAGGTCTCATATATATATATATATATATAAAGAAAATATATATTATGAAATATATAGTTGATAAATATATATTAAAAGTTTAATTCATACATACAGCTTTTACTTTAATTTCTGAAATTATATTTCTTGGGGTATACTGAACTAAAGAAATCTTGATCACAATGGGGAACAAAAAGAGTTGGTATTATGTGAATAACTTTTAAGTTGGTAATATGTAAAT
This sequence comes from Enteromius thamalakanensis, assembly GCA_032357475.1. NCBI lineage: Eukaryota > Metazoa > Chordata > Actinopteri > Cypriniformes > Cyprinidae > Enteromius > Enteromius thamalakanensis. The sequence continues at coordinate 12,603,450 of JAUCMT010000088.1, forward strand.
AATGTGGCGTATTTTGTGAGCAAAACTAGAAGTTAAATCTGTTTTTTATTTTTATTTTACAGTATCAAATTCATCTAGGGAAATGAATAAATATTTAAACACCCTTTGTATTTTAAGAGTAAAAAAATTTTAATTTTTTAAATTATTTGAAAAACATAGAAAAAAAACTTAAAATTTAAAAAGTAAAGGTATTTCTGAAATAAGAAATGTAGTTTGGCAAAATCTTTGAACAAAAATAAATTATAATTTATTTATTTAAGTTGATTTATCTTTATCTTGCAAAGTCAGGCTTGATTCATATATTTTATAACCTCACGGTTTCCTTATTCCACGCCATTCTTTATTGGGGAAGAATTTCAAGTGCCTCTTTATATGAACAATTAATTTTTGTATTATGTTTATAAATTCATGAAATCACACTATTTGTTGCCAGAAAAGTAAATAACAAACAAATTATTTGTAATTATATTCAGTTACCAATAATTTCAAATCCATATTTTTAAAAGTATCCTGTTTTATTCAGAATGGTGAATTTTTTTCCTGCAACAAAATTATGTTATGTATGTATACACTGCACTTGTGCTTGCTCTTCCTGGACAACTGTGTGAACTTAAGGAGAACCAACTTCTAGGAAGAACATCTACTAAAAATCGCCAAATACCAGTTGATTAAAAGACATGATTTTTTTACTGTAATAAAATGTGCTCTAATACCAATACCTTCTGCATTTCTTTTCTTTGTCCTAGGAACATGTCTATGACAACAGATGCGTGTTATTTTGGGCTGCTGGAAGGGCAGGAGGAGGACATCAAGCCTCAGGCGGCAGTGGTTCGGAGGAACCTGTTTGGCCCAGTGGACCACCAGCAGTTACAGCAGGACTTCCAGAGGCTATTCTGCATGAATGTGGAGATCGCCAAACAGCGCTGGAACTTTGACTTTCAGATGGACCGACCAGTCCCCGGGTGCATCGAGTGGGAGGAGCTGCGGTGCCAGGAGGTGCCAGTGTTTTACCATAGCTGTGTGTTCAGGCACGGTGTGGCAAAGCAAACTATGGAAGCTTGTTCATCTCCAGCTATGGCCACAGAGAAATATCTGGAGCTGCGAGCCAGAGGAACTCTGAGGGGAACCAAACCAGAGAAGAAAATGGCTACATTGCTTGGGGTCAAACGCAGACAAGCAAGCATCACAGGTAAGACAGATGTCACATTTCATTTTCAGGGTCACTTAGTTAAGGCCAGACTAATGTGATCCGGACTTTGTGAAAAAAATATTAGTTATAGGCACTATGTTTTTATATTAAATGAATGAATGATATTTTTATTCTAAAAAGTTTTTTTTTCTCTTTCAGACTTTTTCCGAGTAACAAAAAGAAGATTTCCTGATCACAAAGCTTTATCAGGACAGTAAACAGACATTGGACCTTTTTTGTATACATGTAAATACACTATCTGCACATGTAGCTTTTCAAATTGACCAGAAAAATGCTTAATAGGATGTATATACTGTACATGGACACACACACACAGATACCTTATATACACAAATGTGTATGTCTATTTTTTACTAAACACAGTACCCATTAAAGGAACCTATTTTTTGTTACAACATTGAATAATGTGATAAAAAGTCAAATATTTTATATTTTAAAGTGCATTTGAATAATTTGAAGTAATTAATTCCATTAACTGAATAAGAATTCACTCTTTTCACACTTTTTTTGAGCACGATTTACAAACATTTTATTTGCTCGATCGTATGCTCCATTCGCTTATTCGATGTGCTAAAAGTTGCACAAAATGTACTAATTCGTTCTCTCGATTTAGAAATCATAGCGATTTAGCAAATCGAGTGAACGAAATAGTTCACTATTCGTGCACACAGTTTAGCCTATTTTTTCCTGCATGTTTCGTGCTGATCTCTTTAAGAAATATATATTGTTCAATGTTCCATTTAAAAATTTAAGGAACGCATGTAAATAGTGTGTTACTTATTTCTTGTTGTGCACTGAATATACAGTATAATACATGAACAATTACTGTGAAAGTTTACAGAAATGCACTATAAAAAGACTGGTTGGTCATAAAATTTTAACTACTCAGATTCAAAAATCAAAATGCATTGATCCTCTTACAGTAAGTGGCATCAGTGCGCATAATCTATAATCTAACAGTCTCATACGATTCTGTTCTGCTTTCGTTTAATTGTTTTCTTGTTTTTATATATTACAAAAAAGGTTAACACTTTAGTTTGGGGACCAATTCTTACTAACTAGTTGCTTGGTAGCATGCATATTACTAGCATATTGGCTTTTATTAGTACTTATAAATGCCTTATTCTGCATGATAATTTTTTATGTTCCTTTATCCTACCGCTTATCTAAACAGAACTAGCTCACTAACTATTGATAAGAAGGCAAATTATGATTTTATTGAGGTTAAAGTCATAGACCATCCCCAAACTAAAATGTGACCCAAAAAAGGATGTAACCTGAGCCATTAAAGTTTTTCATGAAGCTTATTAAAATTAAGAGTTGATGTGTTGTTATAGACATGAGATATGTATGAGATATATGTAACTTCGATAACTTTGTTATGTTAAACAAGATCTTAAATCATGTTTAAAAAAGGATGTTATTACCTTTAAAATGTTATTTGGGTAGTGTCTGGCCAATTTTCTGACAAATGAGGTCTTGCAGACGTGGGGGAAAACTGAATGATTTGTATCTAAAGTTTGAATTTTACGGTTAGTATTAGCAAATCAATTGCAACTATGTTGTAACCAATCATTTATACAGTAATTTTTTAATACTGTATTTTTGCTTTGTGCATGCGAGATATAATGTATGATATGTGCTTGAATTAGCCAAACATTTGAGATTTTCTGATATTAAAGAGGCAACTGACTCAAATAACAAAAGTATATAATAAACAGGATTTTTATTTTTTACCTTGAAGTTTTAGCTTTAGAATTATTTTAATGGTACATTGATTTCTAACAAAGCGGTTGTCTTAACCTGTTTTAAACTTCTGTTTTAAAGTAGGCTGTGGTGAGCAGCCCCAAAATTCCATGTAAAATCGCAGGTTGCTTTACATTACTCACTGTATATACAGAGCGATACATTTAGAAAATTGCAGCAGAAATACACAAAACTACATACAGTTGCTTTAAAGCCTTTGCATAGTTGTTAAACTGAGCCCCTAAACTAAACCTGGATGCCGTTAAACTGCAGAATTTGCTTTGTAGACTTCAAAATGTATTTCAGACTTCTCTAATATGAGATTTCTTTCTTGCCCTTCATTGCGAAGACACATGCTATACAGAGACGTTTTCATAAAGCAGTCCATCAAATTTTTTTCAAATATTTTTTTAATAAATTCATAGAAATATATTAGTGCTCTACCTCATCAAATGACAAGAACCTTAATTTTCTTTTACACATTTATGTATATAAAAAAGTCAAATGTAGCAATTTTTTTTATCATGGATGCACTTTTTTTATCAGAAGTACTTTATGTAAGGTTTACATGATGTTGTGTGAGTACTGTTCTATTTTTAGAACAATTATAAAAAAAAACCTCACGGTTTCCTTATTCTACGCCATTCTTTATTGGGGAAGAATTTCAAGTGCCTCTTTATATGAACAATTAATTTTTGTATTATGCTCTAAATGTTGGCATAATGATGCCCATACAGCTTCTGTTGCAGATTTGTCAAAAGTTTTTTTTTTTTGCATGGTATTTTGGAAATTCGTAGCTATGTGTACTCCTGTATCATTGAATGTTACTTGTTAAAACATGTTAATACTAGCTGACTTCACATGTTGAATTAAGTACATGTTTATATGTAAAAACCACCTATAAAATATATGTAAAAGCAATTTATTTCGAAGCATGTCTTTATTTGGCTATATCAGTTTTCTTTTTTTACACATTTGTACATCTGGTGATATATTTTTAGTGGTTTATGCAAAACCTGCAATTAAGGTCCTATGTAACACTTGCAAAGCATGGTTTCTCATGGAATGTTTCGGCATCATTACTGTGGCTTTTTAATGTGACATGATCCTTCAGAAATTATTCTTAAATGGTGATTTGGTGCTCAAGAAACATTTCTTAGTGTTACAGATGTTGAAAACAGTTGCCCTGCTTATTTTTATTGTGCACACTGTAATACATTTTTAGGATTCTTTGATAGTTAATGAATTTATAACTAATTTAGCTCATAAATGGTTCGGTTGTATAAACCCAACCTAATGTTGCTGCTTTCTTTGTCTCTTGGAAAAGTAATGTTGCACAATATGAGATTGTAAATATTACACATTTAAACAATATAAACATTTTAGATTTTAAAAATGATTACGAGAAAAAGAAAAGAAACGATACACATGCTCTTCTTTTTCCTGTCCCTGTTTAATGTCATGAAAAGCAATTAAGATTATAAATTAAACTCATTTTTCCTCAATTATAATGAACATATATGGTTCTGGTTGAGAGAGTGCGAACACAAACGCATGGTTGGGTGATTGACTCAATAAAGACATGTTATTTGCCTATTTTTTTAACGACTATATACAGCTATATATGTTGGAACAATATACTTCACATTTCAAACATTCAGGCAATAACTGTACAGGTTCAAATGGTTTAAATACAAAACAATCATTTGCTGAATTGTAGTGTTACATTTAAATATTCCATTATACACTGAATTAAATATGTGAATTACAAAAAAAGAGACAAATGTGCATATCTAACACTGAAATTACTACCCCAAAAACCTACATGATGCTATGAATATATGTCCTCGGTTCAAGTAATCATTCAATAGGGTAAGATCAAGAGGGTCCTGCCCTCTAACAACAATAATAAAACCGGAATTTAAAAACTAAAAATAAAAAAGTGTTGGCAGCAATAACCAGAAATAAAACAAAAACTAATTCCAATAATCCAGGATGTTATCCGTAATTGGGATGCAGAGATCTGCAACAAATCTAAAACTTTGAAAAAAAAAATTGATTTGGTTTCGATATCTAACCTTTAGAAATGACCACGCTGCCAATTGTTGACCCTTTTGTTCAGACAGTGGTTAAAGAGGTACAATTCACCATATTGCCAAGAGTTTTCCAAACAATAAAACCAGGGTCAGATCATTGTAAAATTTGGTTTTCATGTTAAAAAAAATAAAAAAAAATAAATAAAAAGTCTGGCAGTTTGAACAATGCCTTGAGATATGATGCAGCCAGACTAAACGTGAGGTTTATGTTGCTGAAGACAAAATATTAAAACAGAAGATGAATGCACAAATAGCATGTCAATACTTTCAAAATGTCCTGTTTTTCTATTCAGGCAAACAAAGTCCACCTCAGAGCTGATGTGTTCGAGCTTGACTGTCCCGGCACAAGGATCGGATTTCATGGTAAATGAGTGGAATGATAAATAGTATACTGCACCCTGTCTGTGGATGAGAGAAAGAGAAATGTTAAGACAAAAAACACTGATTTAAGCTCACGCTAACCTTAGAGTAGATGCACCATTGAAAGGTAAAGAGCCATTGTTTTTTTATTTTATGTGTTCAAATATCATATATATGATATATTTTTCTGTTGAAATAGGACGTTTGAGTTGGACAGATCAAAGGGATTGTGCCCTTTGTTTTATTTATATTCCATTATGTGATTGCTGGTTTCTAGTCAATAGTAAAAGGTACTGTAGGCTATTGAAAGACCATTCGACTGTACAACAGTATAAGCCAGTAATATTTTAGGTCTGTGTCCTGTTTTAATGATTTAGTTTGAATATGCTTATTACACAAAAATTATACACTTTACTTTGAATTTGACATGACTGGCTAAATCACAGTCACTGTTCAAGGAATAATTCTTTGTCCTCTGAAAATATGTGCATTTAATGTTTCACTAGCTGAATTTGTATCACATTTTACCTACCATAATTATAAAGAAATAGAAGACGCACATCCATCCTAATTTGCTCTCGATAAGTGATACCAGATACTACAAAACAGAGATATTTTTAAATTAGTACTTGTACATGAAATAAAGATAATGTCATTTAAAAACATACACAATGAACATGATTAGCATACAACTTTAGCAGAGCATATTTCAGAGTGAACAAGATAATAGAGTGAAGTAAGGACTTGATTTTATTACTTCAGTATTTGACTAGATCATGAAAATGAATGTCATTCACTCATAAACCCCACACATACAAACAAATCTTGTATGTGGTTAAATGGTTTGAAACCAAAAAAAATAAATATAAAACATGCTTTTGGAATAGAGCGTTACCTGTCCCCCCGCCGCTCCAATGCTTCCTGTGCCGTCCACTATTCCTGTAACAGTGGCCAAAGCCTCCTGACTGTTCTGCAGTGCATCCTGTCGACCCAAATCTGCAGAGATCGCTGAACTGATCATGTTTGATGGGCCTCCGATAAGGAAGCCTGCAACAAATGATTAAAATATTGGGGTGTTGAGTGGTTTCCTAAACAGAGTCCATAGTTTTTTTTTAATGATTTTTTATATAATATTATAATGTTACCTGTTGTTGCTAGAAGAGCTCCGTTTACCAGCTGGTTATTTGGAGAGTCTGTGCAAAGATTAAAATATATATATATTCTGGTCTCATTTCTTAAATGATCATTTTATAGATTTTATAGACATCTCTAAACTCACGGCTGTATCCCACTAACGCTCCCATGGCCAGCAGCAAACTGATCGCTAACACAGGAGCTCGCTTTCCCAAAAGATCTGAGATCAAGCCTAGTACTGTTCCTCCTGGAAGACAAAATGGCAACATTCTGCAAACTGCAAAAATATATAATATCTAACCATTTTTTGGTCCTTTGCTTGTTTCCATTTATATTGTCAAATTTTTTTGTGATGCGCATTTGTTTTATCTTTACTATCACTGACAGAAATCCAAACCACCAGTATGTGTGTTGAAGATCTCTTGATTGGCTTGTTCCTTTTAGAGTTCAAAAAAATATATAACAAAACTGGGTACTAACCAACAATGCCTCCCACATCGTACCACACAGAAAGCCGGTCAGCTTGAACCTCCTTCCAGCCAAAGTTGTTGCTGAGATAAAACGGCAGCCAGAAGAAGAAAGAGTAGTTGACCAGCTTCAGACATGCATAAGCCAGAGAATACTGCATGAGACAGACAATAAATAAATAAGTCAACAACAGTGGTCCATCACAAGTATGTAAGGAAGCGTTTAAATGGCTACTGACAGGAATGACTCCTGGTAGGCAGAAGGCCTGGAGAAAGCCGATGGCTTTGGGCTGTGGTTCAGGCTCCTCATCTCGCTGCTGTATGGAATATTCATCACATAACTCCTCTTCATCATCACTTATCAGAGGACGCTGACTATCTGTGTCTCTTGACACTGATATTAAACCTGTCTCAGAGTAGTCACTAAGTCCTTAGTAAAAAAAAAAAAAAAAAAAGAACAACAGATGAAAACTATCTTGTATCAATAAGATTTGTGCAATTGAAAAAACTATAGCTTGCTATTGGAGCTTACAACTAAACTATTTTGCCTATTTTCTCTTTCATCTGTACTTTTGTATATGCTGGTTTTTAAGAAACACTACCGCAAATACAAAAACTACAAAGATGTACTCACCAATTTCTTTAGGGGATGTAAGCAAGCCGAAAAACACAACAACACCACCTGCAAACTGCACCACTGACGTCACTAGAAAAGCATACTGGAAAGAAAAAACACAAACACAACAACATTGTTTGTATACAGAGCTAGCAATTCCCTCTACTAAGAAAAACCCTCACATCAACAGTTATATTGTGTATATTATAATTTTCATCAAGACATTACTTAGAATATGTAATGTAGAATATGTAAAGCTGATTTTCACCAAGGACAGTTGACTGATGCGTTTTAGTAAAAAGTAATGTACTGTGCTCTCACCTCATAGCCGTACTTCAGGACACTGGAGGCGAGAAATGCACCCAGAATATTGCCCACGGATGCACATGCACTCCAAAGTCCGAAAACAAAGCCTCGCCTGGAAAACAGAAGATATTTGCAGGAATCATTACTTGAGACGAACGTAGCATAATTACTGCTTATAGAAGGAAACATATGGTTGCGTTTCTGTGAACTCTCGAAAATAAAATAAATAAATAAATCAGTTTTTTATTAACCTAAATGATACAAAAAGGAGGTAGAATTGTGCAAGCACAAAAACATAGCACATTTAGCACAGCACATTTTAACAATTCAGATACTTTTGTGCTTAAGTATTGTATGCAAAAGAATAATAACAATAACAATAAATATTAATAATTCCACACTACATACTGACACCTACCCGGATTTCCCAAACCAGTTGCCCATGATGGCCACAACACATGGCCATACTGTAGACTGAAGCAGTCCATTTATCACCCACAAGAAGCAGTAAAAGTACACGTTATAAAAGTGAAGCCACTCTGTCAAAGTGCCAAACAGAAATTCCTAAAGAGGGAGAGACGGTGAATTTAAATAAATGAGCACATGAATTCGATGATTATTTCTGATCACTTTCATAGGTTCACTCAATGCTGTGTCAGTATCTAAAGCTACTGGAACACCATCCAGCTGTGGTGACTGCCTAAAGCCTGTTACATAATGTTGACCATTTATTGGCTGATGGCGCTAGTGTCATGCTCTGAGGCATCGCATCATTTGGGCCCCTCATGTCACGTGTTCTCCCAGTTTGGGACAGACTGTGTCCCAAATTATACGATTTGTTTCTGAGTAGTAATGGCAGGGGCACGTCCTTTTGAAGCACTGATGAATAATCAATAATGATTAACATTGATCAATAATGTGCAATAGTGGCTGTCCACTTTTTCAGCAGGATTTAGGATTCAGGATTTACAGTGAGGAATGACCACTGAAAAGACATGGGGGACATTTATTTTTGTGCCTGAACTTAAATATGCATTTCTAGGGGTTTCCCTTGAGATGCAAATTTATGGGTGGAGAATATTAAATGAATTATGCAACACAATTTACTGACATTTGCGCTCATCGAATTACTGATATCTGCGCCTTTAACTTCCAAAAAAGCGGATAAAAAAAAAGGTACAGATCATCGACAAATAGTTTGAGCAAAAGAGTTGCTTTGAAATTATTCACATGATTATTTAATAAAATAATAATGAATAAAATTACGGCTTCTACAAAAACATTTACCACTGACTAACAATGTTTATCATGGTTATTGTTTATAAGCTATCGTTACAAACCAATTCTAAATCAATCAATAGTATTTTTACTTCCACCATAAGTTGACTGTTAACATTTACTCTATATGGGTTTTAGTCAATCTTCACATCTGGAGGGTCTTCCCATAGTGCACTAATGCTACTAACTAGCTACTAATGCAGCATTGCAAGCAGTGTTCACATACATGAGATGTGTTCTTTATTTTTTACTTTAATGCATACAGCTTCACTAAAAAAAATAAAATAAAAAAATAAAAAACATTAAGTAAGTTAAATTGATCCACAGCCCTAATTACATATTTCAGAAGAATACCAACCGTGACAGCGGATCCACATAAACCAAAAGACAGAACATAGCGAAGGTTGAACCGATCACCAATTACTCCACTTATATACAAACCCTGTAAATAAAAAAAAAAAAAAAAAAAACAAGTTAAAGAGTTAAAAGAGTTAAAGAGTTAAAGATGTTTAATTTTTTCTTTTTCAGTTAGGAAGTGATAAGTGATTGTTTCATGGCCACAGACGATGGCTCTCTCCTTATACTTCCTGACTGATTTGTCCATAATATTTATTTTTGTTAGGGTTCTTCTCAATACTTATAGAAAAAGGCAGTATCTGCAACTCTATCCAGTTGCAAAGGTAGTATAGCGCTTCTTCAACGGCATTTCCATATGTGCCTTTGTCAGGAGGTTTGATGTCTCCCAGCAAGTCTCAAGAACATGGGGGAGATACAGGGAGGCAGCGTCATAGTAGCACAACAACCCAGCTTGAGGACTGGTATCTGCACCTTTGTGCAAAGCTGGAACAGGAAGAGCACAGCCAAAGCACTCAAAAATGATGCAAGGGGCCTGTGCAGAACTATGCCACTTTGCCAAGAATCACAATCTGTAAATGGCTTGATCTGGAGTTATTATTTAATGGGATTTAAAACAAAAAAGAAAAAGCAATGGGTCCATTTTTATCATTATAGGGTGGTTGTGCTGACACGCTGCCAAGACGCATTTAAGTTCAAAAAACATGTAAAAGTGTATTTTGCATCCGATGACCCCTTCAAAAAAAGACATATCCTTAATGATGTAGGCAGACAACTTTTTTTGTCAATATCGCACACCCCTACTGTCAAAGTAATATTTTATGGTTCGTATGGTCCAACAGCAGCACTGTCTCTATAACAGACTGTCACTCTCCACCCAGATCTCCCAAAGCTACACCTATTCCTGTTTTTAACTTACCACAGCATAAGAGAAGAGAAAGATTGAGTCCAGAGCACCCAGGAACAGCGTGGCCTCTCCCACATCAGCAAACAGTTTGTTTTCCTCCCATGTCTAAAAATAAGAATATTGAACATTGAAGAACATTGGACTTAGCCTAAGAGCTCCGTACGACTATATAGTAAGAATGTTAGTTCACATTTTTGTCAAAAAAGAAAAAATATAGTGCTTGGAATACTGCTTGACTTAATGAGCTGATCTCGCTGATTTCCAAATGATGACCACAAAAATAAAGTATTTCAAGGATAAAATATTACGATACATTGAATCCTAGCTGAACACAGTTTCTCTATAGCATGCAGTGACATAACAAGAATAATACATGCATTGCTTGGTTTTTAATAAGATCATATTCTGGTCTCACTTTATATTAGGTGTGTTTAAATACTATTTTTGGTAGGGTTCTGTGGTTATGTTTAAGGGATAGTTACAGGTGACAGTTTTTTTCAAATATAAATGCAATAATGCTTTGTATCAATTTCTTAATTTAAACATAAGATCACAGTAGTTAAGGACACTTAATATATAGTCGCATCTGTAAACCATAAAAGCAAAACTTGAAAACTTACATATAGACACAGAGTACATTTTCATTTTTTCATTACACTAACAGAGGCAGTCTAGTTCTCTTCTGAGTTTTTAAGATCAAATATCAGATTTAAAAAATGTTTAAATTAAAAATACAAAGCTTAAATTGTGTTACTTGTGAATAATAATAATAAAATGATTCCTACGGTCATATCTATGGGATTTTTTTTTATTTTTATGAAAAAGTTAGATAATGGGCAGTGTGTATTATATCCTTACCTCCCCTGGAGACAAAGTTGATATACTGCTGTTTTGCTGGAATGCTGATGGTGTCCACTGTGCAGAGATGCTTACTTTCACATTACTGAAAGTCTTACGTGACGAGTGAAGCAGGACATAGCTGGATACATAGGGGATGTTATAAATTGATACAAAGCAATAAACTTCATACAAAGCAAACATTTCTATGAAACTTGGCACATGCATTTTAAATCCCTATTTTATTAAAAAAAATTCTATACCACGAAAATACTCTTATACTCACAATGTTATGCTAAAATGCTTTAAATTATTATTTATTTTTCCACATTTTATTTACATGCCACACTCCATAAAGACAAATTTAAAATGTATGATAACTTTGCAAATTTAGTAAAAAATAAAAACCGTAGCAATAATATTTAACGTACACAAACTGCAAACAGAGAAAAATCGAATTAAGTTATATGTTCAAACGAACCACCTGCCGAACTCAAACTTATAGAATAATTATACAACATTGCAAGAAATCAACCGGTTAAATAACACAATGAACTTTGTGATACTTGTCATCCAAGATGGCAAACAACCCAAAGTTCAAGATTCTTGTCATGTACAATTTGACATATGTAAACCATCGATGTACAGCATGTGACCATTTTTTAAACACCCCAAACCAACAAAAACCCTCTTCGTCAAACACAGGAGAAAAAGTAAAACAGAAAAGCAAAACATGTTCAGTAACATAGCCAGAAACTGATTGACATGGCAAGAACGGAGGGCGCTAGGAACAGGATAGCATACCTGAGGAACGTGAGGAGGAAGGCTAGCAGGTGATGATAGGTATAGGGGGGCCACATTATGTGGGTCTGGATCAAGAGGGGAAGGAAGTGGAGGATCTGAAGTCTCCAGGACACTCTACTGCATCATCTATAAAAACTAACGTTACACATCCAATCACCGTTAAATCTATCTATCGATAAATGAATCAGCGTTCTTACTGTGGAATTTTAATACTCGTCTGCAAATGAATTTACCGTTGTCCACTGATACGCTAATAGGAAGAATTAATACTCACCATTTAAATCATTTGCTGTGATTTGATCTCTGACTGGAAAATGTCGCCATTATTTTCGGCTGCTGGATGCAACGTAAACACAGACGTCACCCGGATGTCGCACGTTTCAAAATAAAAGTCACCTTATTAACGTTACTGATTAAAGCGCAAAATAAAAGCAGAGATTTTCTTAATATTTTGTAAAAAAATAAAAACCTGGTTTGCTGTGACTTTTCCTATTCCTTTTTAGTTTCCTTTTTTAACAAGTCGTTGTTTTTACAAACCTGTTTTGTAAATAAGTAAATCTATATTTAAATTGTTAATCAATTTGATCTAAAAAAAAATGTATAACGAATATCAATTCAATAGATGTATTGTGACGTATTCTTGTAGGCAACACATTCTTGTCAATTACTTATAAAGCCTTGAATGGCTAAGCTCCTCAGCGCGCTCGTATCACATTATAGCCCTCCACGTCTGCTGCATTCTCAAAACTCTGGCCATTTGATAATACCTAGAATATCAAAATCTTAATATCTTTTTTAGCACCCAAACTATTGAACAATTTACCTAACACTGTTCAGGAGGCAGGCACACTCTGTCAGTTTAAATCTAGATTAAAGACACATCTCTTTACTCTGCCTCACACTTAACACAATAATGCACTTTTATTAATCAAATCCGTTAAAGGATTGTTAGGCTGCATTAATTAGATCAGCCGGACTTGGGAACACTCCCCTACCCCTTTACATTATAAAAAGAATCACATCTAAGCTAATATTAGTCTGTCTCTCTCTTAGTCCGTATCCAAATCAGATTGTGTATCAGCACAAAGTGATGATCTTCATGCTTAATATTGAACTGGAAATTTGGCACTGGGTATCCAGGCAGAGGAGAACTGGTCTCAACTAAACCTGGTTTCTCCCAAGGTTTTTTTCCTCCATTCTCTCATGGATGGGGTTTTGGTTCCTTGCTGCTGTCGCCTCTAGCTTGCTTAGTTGGTGGCACCTAATCTCTAGTGATTATCGACGTTTTGATTAGAGACCATCTCGGCATTTAATAAATAAATAGTTTAATCTCGTCATTAGGTATTACCATCACTCTATTCTCCTATTTGATAATGTTCAGTGGTTTGCTACAATCTGTATTGTTAAAAATGTTCAAATGACATTTAAAAATAACACAGCACCTCTTTTGTTTTGTATGATTTTTAATTCCCACTTTAAGTCAACACATTGTTTCTGTTTTGTATGAGGCTATAATATTCAGCAAATTTTATTAATAGTTGCTAACTGATGATAATTCTATCTTGAAATGATCTTAGAATAAACTAAATGTAAAAAAAAAAAAAGTGGGCTTCAAACCTATATTCAAGAGAAAATATCCACAACACGGGACTGTGTTACACATCAGTAATGCAAGAAAATGTTGAAGCTGTTCTTCAGATTACTTGGTTGAAATGAACTGCAGCTCATACAAGTTCAAGGACATCAGCTTGGCAGGACACAAAGTCGAAACATGTTTTAATTAGAAGAGTTCACCCCAAGCAAACATGCTGTAGTTATTTACTCACAAGTATTCTGAAGTCATAGCTGAGTGTGGGAAACAAGGCAAACTTAAATTGTTATTTAGCTGTTACTCTCCCCTTCAGTAAGCGGTTGAAAACTTGTCCTTGAGACATTTTTTTTATAAATCAGATGATATGGTTTACAAATCAGACTGATCCAGTTCTCAAATAAGCGACTCAATCTGGTCAGTTAACAGCTCAGTAGAAGGGCATGAAAACAATTTAAATTTGTTAACTCGCACAAACGAGTAATATGACTTCACAAGACTTGGAAAATAGAGCATAAGCCATATGGGCTATTTGATTAATATGATCAATTTTGTTGTTGTTGTCATGTTTAGAGATCAATTGAAAAAACGCCTGCATCAAGATTCTTCTACAATGCGTTTCTGTTCCACAGGAATAACACAGCATATGAGTTGAAACATGAGTAATGAGGGGGGAGTAAATAACATAAATTTTATGTGATTTGTTTTTGATTTGTTTTGGTGAACTGTTGCTTTAAAGATCATGGTTGATTTCAGTCCACACAAGGCACTCAGGATGACAAAATGATTCAAGTCAAACACTGTGGCTCTTCATGTGTCTGTTAAGGTGTGTACGACACGTGTAAGCCTTCGGGCACAGAGGACACGGGAAAGGCCTCTTCCCAATATGAGTGTACATGTGTTTGCTCAAGTCATAACGTCGGATGAATCGTTTCCCACACTGCAAGCAGCTGTGTGGACGCTCTCCAGTGTGAAAGCACATGTGCGCCGTCAAGTGACTCGAAACCACAAATTTCTTGCCACAGACTTTACATTGATACGGCTTCTCTCCTGTGTGAGAGCGTAAATGCACCTGCAGGCATCCGGCGGAGACAAAGCCCTTTCCGCACTGATGGCAAACGTACGGCTTCTCCCCGGTGTGAATTCTGATGTGGATCTTCAAGTTCCCAGAAAGTGAAAACTGCTTCTCACAGTACGGACAGACGTGTGGCCGCTCACCAGAATGACATCTCATGTGGGATTTTAACTGGATTTTGCTGTAAAATCGCTTTCCACATTGCGAACAAAGGAGAGGTTTTTCACCCGTGTGGTTTGAGAGGTGGGCAAGAAGGCTGCTGTTAGCTGAAAAGCACTTCCCACACTGGTCACATATATATGGCCTGAACTCTGCATGGGTCTTTAAATGGCTTCGTAATTCACTGTCAACGTTGAATGTTAAGTCACAAAAACGACACTTTCCTGGCTGCCGTTCCGGTTTAGACGGGCGGACATCTTTAACTTTGTGAATCTTCTGGTGGATTAAACTGGCTCGGTACGACCCAAAAGTCTCATTGCATTGTTTGCAGGTATAGTTCCTTTTAACAGCGGGAGTTCGGTGAGTTCGCCGGTGGCCAACTAATCGTGACAGACTTGTGAACAGCCGTCCACATTCGGGGCACTTATGTGTGGTTTTCTCTTTGTGCACTCGGTTGTGCCTGTATAGGGTCCTGAGGGATCTAAAGTGGGCTGTGCATTTGATGCACTTAAAAACTCTGGAATTGCAGTTGGTGTTTCTGTGTGACACCAGCTGTGCTGAGTCATCAAAAACCTGCCCACACTGAGGACACTCATGGGTCCCTGTCTGTGTGTGAATTTCCTGGTGCTTGACAAGATCAGAGCGATAAATAAAGTATTTTGTGCACTGCTGACATTTATGCACAGTCCTGCCTGCATAGTGGAAGCCTTTGGAAGGTGTGTTTGGGAAGGTGTCAAGAGAGGGCCGTTGGAGAGGAACAGCTGTCTGAAAGATCAAATCACCTAGAGGAAACCATGACAAACAGAGAGGGTTTACTTTATAGATCCTATAAAGATATGATGAGAATCTTAACTGTCATTGAGAGAGGCTGTACCTCTATGAGCATCATCGGTGGATGACGGTACACTTGGCTCTTCTGAGTTACCCCTATAAAATGAAAAAAGGGATGTTTTTCACTAAAACAATTTATAATTTAGTTCAGGAATGCTACAGAACAAATTTGTCACAAGAAAGAGAGTTTGATATTCCAAACCGCGTAAACAGTCCACATCAGATTTTTTGAAACAGCCTGGCAGCATCAAATTTGAAAATAATTGTGGAATGTTGTAAAAATTCTTGCTCAAGATACAATCTCAGAAGTTGCCTTTAAATGGTTAGTTCACTCTTGTGTCATTCCAAACCCATAAGACCTTTGTTCCTCTTTAGAACACAAATATTTTTTTATGAAATCTGAGAGCTCTCTGACCCTCTGTAGACAGAACAGAAAAATTCCAAGGACATAGATAAAAATTCCATTTGACATCAGTGGTTCAACTTATTTGTTGCGAAGTTACAAGAATACTTTTTGTGTGCAAAGAAAACAAAAATAACAATTTATTCAACAACTCTTCTCCCCTGAGTTAACATTTTTTGCCATTTTTGAAGAGTGCACCACAATGTATGCATGCAAAGTAATCAACATAATCAGCATTGTTTATGTTCAGAAAAAAGCATGCACACGTGGAATGAAAACAACACTGATTACATTCTGGAAAAAACAATTCTTATTTTCTGTGTGCACAAAAAGTATTCAAGTAGCTATGCAAAACTGAAGTTGAGCCACTGCTTCCTCAATGTCCTTGCTATGTTTCTGGGACTGTAAACATCACAGTTGTGTTCCTGACTATACAGGGTCAGAGAGCTCTAAGATTTCAACAAAAATATACACAGGCTTGGAACGACATGAGGGTATGTAATTAATGAGAGAATTTTCATTTTTGGGTAAACTAACCCTTAAAAGTATCAGTACTCAGTGCAGAGTAATCATCAGAATTATCTTCTGCCCATCTCTGAAAAGGTTCAGATTTTGAAATTATCCCATAGAGACTCATTTTAACAGGCTTTTTTTTTCAACTAGGTGATTACAGCATATTGAAAATATGCATAATCTGAAGAATTGATACACTGCTTTGGTACTCAATTCTGCTGGGATAAAGGTCTAATAGTGACTGAGAAGTTGGTTGATGTACAACTAGCAGACCATCTAAAACCTACCACCTAGTAATAAGTACCTACCGTTGCAATTCATCTACATTAGAGCTTGCTTCTTTTTCTCCATCACTGTCTCTAGAGGACTCTGAGGACTCACTGCTGAAGCTGGATCCCACATTCTGGACGTTTGGATCACCCGTCACAGTCTCCTTGTTGACGCCATGTTGTTGGTTTGGCAGGTTTTCAGAATCAATAGGCAGTAATGTGGCATCATTGTTGTGCTGGTTCATAATGACTGAGTCACCAACAGGTGGCAATGACAATGATGACACTATTCGGTCTTCCACTATTGATGGAAGAACTTCAAAAAACAAAAACAAAATTAACCAATGACCAATTGTGCTTAGCAACTGTGTTTTTTGGTTTTTTACATTAAACAAATATACCAGATACGTTTTGGTGTGACTTAGCATGGATTTGACATTTTCCTTTTTTTTTTTTTTACTAAGAAAGAGTATCCAGTGATGTTAAAGCAACAGTTTATAAAATTCTCAAACCTGTATACTGGGAGAAAGTATATGTTTTCAGTTTGTATCCTGTTCAATATCTGATTAACCAAGTTCGATTAAAGGAACCTTAAGCACAGAGATACTGATATACAAGGACTAAATTTTACCATTTTTATCCAAGGTCCCACAAACATCCATCTGCAGCAAGGATAGCAAGTTGTGTGATTTACAAACCGAGTCCACACACGCATCTAGCTCCCCAGGGTGACAGCTGAGCAACAATGACAGCTGGAATTAAAGAAAATTCATATAATTAGAAACTATTGTAGTAATGATTATATTACATTTAAATATACTTTATAAACAAAAATGCTTAATAACTAGCAGCTTGCTTACATCATTTAGATATGGTTGGTATTTGATAAACATGTATTGTTAGACCTGTTTGAAGCTTGGTACAGGCAAAAGTTGCTCCAATCTGGAGAGAAAATATCCAACCAGGACTTGCAGTGCTTTGTCAAAGTCAGGACCGTACTCGACTGGAAAGACTTCCTGAAATACAAACACTTTCTTTCATCTAAAATTTTCATGCATCAAAAAAAGAAAGAAAAAAAAAAAGACCTTTTTGCAACTTCCCACACACTCTCAAATCAAATATAGAATTTCCGGTCCAGGCTGGACTTAAAAAACATCAACTGTCTTTGGCACATGTTTTCAGGTCTCTGACATAAAGACTGCAGACTTTACTTTAAAGTGCAAGAGAACCATCCAAAAACCCATTCATACTGGGAACAAACATTCACCCACAGACAAAAAAAGTTAAATGTATCATATTCCAGCAATGCCATGTTAATGGGTTTGATTCCCATTGTATAATCATAACTTTTTTGCAGTTACATGTTACTACACACAGCCCCTGGTAAAAAACATTTAAGGCCTGGATTGAGTAACACAATTAATAAATATTACTTTATGGATTTAATCTGACTTTATTTAGAACTGCTGGATATCCTGATAATTTTAAAGACACTGACCTGAAAGAAGTGTTCTCTTTTTATGGAGTCCTCTAACAAGCCAAGGACAAGTTGAAGTACGCTCTCTTGTAAACTCTCCATGTCTGTGTCACTCACCTGTAACCACATAAAGAGCATTAATGCCAGCATAAATACAGTTTAAAGTAGTGGATAGAGTGCTTCATATTGATTAATTATGTTATCTCATTAATCCTTGTTTTATGATTAATCAAGTTAATCAGCAATTAACCTCCCCTTTGAATTTTGTTGACTTATTCGACGCAATCAGAATTCTCTGTTAGGGTATTACCTAACAGATGCTACAAATAATCCATATGTATATAATCTGATCATTAATAAGCTTGAACAACTCATTACTGTAAGACACAATATAAAACTAAAGCTGAGACTTTGTTTAAAAAGTACTAAAGGGACCAATCTTTTTGCTATTGGGTGGCACTCTATAACGAATCCAATGGAAGACATAAAAAATTATTTCCAAGCATATGACCCCACGAATATTACACTCTATATAATTTCTGTTAATAATCCCACATGAACTAAACGCCGTCGTAGTAATTTTTCACTACCCTCTAATAAAAGCTCTAGCTCCGCTTAAGAAAAAAATTGAGCTCGCTCTTTTGCCATTTCATCAATCGAACAGTGGGTGTTTCTCAATGTCAAGGATACTTCCTTGGCAGGACTGGTCCTTCCAAGTCACTTCCTTCAGAGGCTAGG
>JAUCMT010000088.1:12625665-12646720 GCA_032357475.1 Enteromius thamalakanensis
GTTTCTACTGTACAGACTGTATGTGGTATTGTCCTACACTGACCCTAAACCTACCCCTTACAGGAAACACACACACTATTAGATTCTCCAAAAACATCATTTAGTGTGTTTTGAAGTCTTTTAAATAATGGGGAAACTAAAAATGTTCTCTTAAAACACCTTCATATTGTAATACCTACGTCATACCCATGTCATTATACACACTGTCCTCATAAACCACATAAACCCGCACACACACACACACACACACACAAATGCATGCCAGCAGTTTTACAGTGTAGATGATTAAATGTGATATAAAAGTAACAGCACAGCTCTCCTCAACAAACCTCAAGATCTGATAATGCGTGAGCCTCAACAAGCTGCATTACTCTGATAGAATCAGGTGATCATGTTGTATGTGTTAGGATCGCTATACATTCAGACGCACTCCTAAAAGAGCTGCTGTTGTTCAGATCCTCCCCCGAAGCTGATAAAAGCAGATTCAGAGCAAACAAACACTGCATCACTTTAACCCTATCAGATGCCTCAGACTGACAGCTGTATTTCTCTTATTAAGGCTAAGGTTTATTTCCCATCCTCCCACAGCTCTGTTCATCTCTTCACTCTCCCTCTGACCTTCCTGAGCTCATCCAACTCCTCTCCTCTCATCTCATCTCTACTCACTGCCCCAATCCCTTTATCCTTCAGAGAACAATAGCTGATCAATTAGGAATTGGAATTTGAGGATTTTAGTCATTTCTTTGATTCAGTCATGTCTTTACTGTCACTTTAGATCAGTCTAATGCATCCTTGATGCAGAAAACTATGTTTTAGCAGTTGCATAGGTATAGTTTGCATGCATCTATCTATTATCAATTAATTTAATGAAAAACGTTTTGATTGTGTCTCTTTAAATACACTGAATGAGCAGGCTAGATGATACGCTCTTCTCCGTACTTCTATCGCTATGCTACTCAGAATTCACTGCACACCCATCCCAAACTCTTTGACCTCTAGAAATCCTCTTGGACTCCAGCAGCTGCTGCCGTTGGATTCAAGTCCCTGTTTCTGTGCCTCTCCACCCCCTCACTACCCACAATCCATTACAGTCCATTATCAGACTCTGTCTGTCCCAGAACGGCCACTGTCAGCGCCGATAGGAGCCTCCTCATCTCTGAGTCACTCTGGGAAGGAGTAGTGTAAGCCATGAATATATCTACATCATTTAAATGTAAATCAATTGGTAGTGCATGCGAGTTGTTTTCTATAAGCAGTGTGTGTGTGTGTGTGTGTGTGTGTGTTCGGATGTAGATGAAAAGCATAGTGTGCTTAATGGCTACTAATTACATTTAGACGAATGTGTTTGTGATTAATGTCCTTACAGCAACCCCCCTTTCTGAAGCGTAATTAGCTAATGATATATGCCTTCATAAAAACATAAACATGCTTCACTGCACACACACACACACACACACACTTATGTATCCCAATGGAGGCCTTCAGTAGATGTCTATTGTTCTTATAGGCAGCTGGTTATCCCTTATATAGACTAACCTCAAAAACACTACAGTCTAGTACACATACAGCAAAACTCATGCGGGCACTTTCTAAAATGATCAGAAAAAGCTAAATTTGTGACTGTCAAGGACTGTTTGTGCGATAAATGTAATAGTAGTTGGGATGACTTTGAAGAGATTGAGCACTGATGACAGAACTGTGTGCTGTCATGCATTTATATGCATGCTCTTATAGTTATCATAGGTATGAATATAGCTATTGTGGGATCGGTAAGTATTTTGTGTCTTGCAAAAAGGAGACCAGGCTGCAGTTACCCACTGGTGTGGATGCTAATAAACTGTAGTTACTGTTATGGTTATCAATTGCTATCTAGTTCTAATAGTTATGATGAGTGTAAGAGCACTCACAGAGAGATGCTGTGTTATTATCACTGCTGCTGACCAAACTAAACATCCCACAAATGTCCTGTTGTGAAAACACACACAGAAGCATTAGAGAGCGAACTGCTCATAACAGCACTTCCCAGAGGACATGACACACACACACACACACACACACCACTAACATGACTAACACGACGCTTCCTCAGAAGAAAGAAGGGAAAGCTGTGAGCAGTGTAATGTCTGCCTTCATTATTGCCCATTGTCTTTCCTGAAATTAAACCAGTGTTTGTGCTTCAGTGATGCACAGAACGAGCCATCTGTCACCCTCAACCAGCGATCGCCTGTATTCCAGTATAACATCTGATCAAATATCACTGAAGCACAGAAATAAGGACAACAAATGGAGGACAGAGAATGTACCTCTCCATCTGAAGAGTGTCGGAAGGAGGCAGAGATAGAGAGAAGATTGTCAGAGTGATCTTCAGCTGAAGGTCAGCCTGGTGTCACGCTGCTAATAGGATTAATTACAGCATTTGCACCCCTTCAACCCTCCATCCCCCTGTCATCACTGCTCCGTGACAAACAGCTCTGCACCGCGTTTACATTTTAATGCCACATTTTAAAGCCTGCAGCTTGAAAAGGTGTGGGGAGTAATCCAAATAATCTCTGAGGATGCATACAGCTCGTCAGTCCAGTGGAGCAATCCAGGCGGACACACTGTCTCTGAGTGTTTACAGGACAAACACACACAGAGATGGCAGGGGATAAAATGTTGTGAGACCCCTGTCGTGCCCTCCACACACACACACACACAGAAGGACTCACCCCTGGCAGGGTTTTCTGTTCATGAAGAGCACTTTGTGCTTTAACGGCTGACTCCCGTGCACAGTATGTCAGAAAGGCACATCCTAGGACAGAAAGATACTTTGTTAGTTTTCATTGACATTTTATGTTTTGATATATATATGATGATATACTTATATGAATAGAAATGACTTTCATTAGTGCAAAATTATTATCATAATCAATCATATTAAAATATTATTATGAATTATTTTAATTTATTATAAGCAATGACCTAGATTTTAAAGTGAAATTCAATTTCTTTCTGTACTTATAGAATATGTGCAGCATGATTACACATGATGAATGACAGAAATGTAATTTCACACTCATTAGATTTCCCCAGTGAGGCTTCTGGGACAGCTCACCCTGAACTCACACACACACACACACACACACACAACGCTACAAAGAAATCAGGCAGCTGTCTTCCTTTCTGTGACTGGAAACTCTAGACGTGTAAAAACACTTGCAAACCAAGGAGCAACGCAACAAATAGGTCTATAGAGTGTGTGTGATTTTAATATGTTTTAAACTGTTTATATTTTAACTAGAGTCTAATTATTATTTTATAACTATTTTTTCATTTAATTCATTTAATTTTCATTTGACTAAATGGCGTTGGATCATTTTTTATATATACATATTTCTGGAGCACAGCACCAGTCATACAGTAAGTACAGTAGCTCAGGAAGCGATTGCAAAAAATAATCAAAAATAGTCACAATTATTTTTCTTTGATGTCAGAAATCATTCAGATATTAAGTAGATATCATATTCCAATAAGAAACATTTTTTACCATAACTATATTAAAAGCTAATGTCTGATTAGTTATATGCATTGCTAAGAACTTCATTTGGACAACCTTTTGCTCAATATTCAGATTTTTTTGCATGCTCTGATTACAGATTTTCAAACGGCCACATATTGTCCTAACGAATCATACATCAGTGGAAAGCTTACTTGTTCGGCTGTCATGATGTATAAATATCAACTTTAAAAAATCTGACCCTTATGACTGGTTTTATGGTCCATGATCACATTAGATGTTAGATTTTAGTTATTTTAAAGGAAGGGTAAGAGATTTTTTTGTTGTATCCAGTCAGCAGTAAGTCTGTCTGCTGTTCTTCAGACAAATCCTTCAGCTCCCACAAAGTTTTAACCCTTCCTAACAATGACTGATTGACAGGGAAAGTGATTACCGATAAATCCTCCTGCAGGAAAAAACATATTAAGATAGCAGCACCCGTGATTTGAAAGCAGTTCAAAAACTAGTTACTCATCACCATGTCTTCAGAGGAGTATAGTGCATGAGTCATGATGATGAGCGTGACTGGCCTTAATCAGAAAAGATGTAGACGGCATAGTTTCTTCCAAATATGCATTTTTCTTATTTTGTGTTCCACAAAAGGGAATACATTCCTATGAATTTGAGAGTGAGTAGCATTTAATGCATGAAGCCTTAAGGTCTTTCTTCTTTTATCACCTCAGTGACCTTAAACCACTGAGAAATCCACATGATTAAATCCCGGTCAAGCCCCGGAACAGGGTTCATTTAGCCCTGGACGACACGGGGGAAAGCAAACACCCAGAACAGAGTTACACCGCAGAGTGGAAACCTAATACTCAACCACAGAGAAGTTCATGGAGACGACAACACAGAGCTTTCCTGGTATTTACAGCATACTGTCCCTTTTTATAGTAGCACAGAACTCATGCTGTGCACAGTCACTGTCCTCTACATCACACCCGCCCAGCACCACTCATACACACACATACACTAAAACAATACTGCACTGAAAGAAAACGCACTGCATGATGCCCCTGATCTACAGAGGCTAGAATCGATCCTATTCAGAGTGTAGCATGAGCGCCACCGTGGACTAGAAAGGGTTAAATCTCACTGTTTATTCAGACGCACTTCACACATGCGAGTCGTGACTGAGAAGCCCCCCTTACCTTTGTGCACGCCTGTGTACTTGTCCTTGATCACAGTCAGCTCGTAGATCTTGCCGAACTGCTCAAAGATGGGCTTGAGGTCCTTCTCCTCCAGATTGCGTGGGATCTGCCCGATGAAGAGTTTGATGGCGTCGGGCTCCTTCATTGGGTCGGTGTTTGGAGAAAGTCAGAGGCGAGATGAACGTGCGGGAGAGAGAGGATGGAGGTGTTGATGCTGCCTGCGGAGGCGGGGTGTGATCAAAACAATGAATGAACGGATGACTGGATCTATCGATGCATCATTTCTGAGATGTTTATGTGATATAAAACCTCATTGTGAAGTGTTATTCTTTGTAAAAAAAAAAGAACGCATTAGTTATTACATTTTATTTTAAGCAGTTCTTTCGCATGCTAATAAGAAAAAAAATCATATTCCTAACTATAAGTACGTGCATTTAAATGCATAATTGTACTGGTACTGTAAAAAGTAAGGAAATATTATCTACTGTAGCCCAAAAAATCCGACTGTTTAAAATGATATCATTTATGTGACCTATAAAGCAATTAGGTTGCAAGAGCGTGCATCTTTCATTACTTTCACTAAACTGGAGGTCAGCTGAATAATGCATAAATAAATAAATGAACAAAAAACAAAAAATGATGCATTACGGCTCTGTATTCTGAACAACAACGAGAAACGACACAATACAAGCTCTCGCGCTTGCCACCATCTGCAAATCAAAAATAGCCACTGAAACAAGGCATCTGTGCACGCTCAACAGAACAAAGACGGCTATGGTTTCCAGATCTTTAATAACGCAGATCAATATGAATATAGTATGAAGGAGCGCGTGCTTTGTTCAGGCGGCGGAGGCTCGCGAGCTCTTTATCCGTCTCCGTTTACCGATAACGGTCGGCGTTCACACGACACGACAGACTGATACAGAAGGTAACACAGCTCACCTACACGGGTGTCTCTATTATCGCAATCTTCGGATGATCTCTCACAGATTTCGGTCAGCCGGGGTCGTTTAATCACAGTTCTGGCCAGCAGGGCGTCTCTGGGAGATGTCCTGTTAGTAAATTAATAGTGTTGTAAGCTATGAAACAATGCACTCGGAATATTCTGTCACCACACGCGTGTTTTTCCTCGCATCTCATTCAGAGCGGTTTACTATGTGTTTCTCTAGAGGTGACGTCACGCCGGTGTCTCCCTCTCACGAGCGCTCGTGATGCAACGGGCAGGGAGCGTCTGCAGTTTACAGCTCCCTTGTAACGACACATACACAATCCGTTAGCTGGTTAATGTTTTTATGGTTTTGTCATTGTTTATGTAAAACCTGAGCTGATGGAGACTAGCTTATTCACTTGAACCTGTTTCCTTTACGTCATTATTGGGTGTGTTAATGTGTTATTTGCGTCTTTATGTAAACAAACTGGTGAATCACTTGATGTTAATTCAGTTCTCTGCGTTTAAACACATTACTGCATGAAATGTAATTTAACCCTAAAAAAGACCATGAAGCAAACATAATGCAAATTTGTATATTGCATATAACAATACAATTTCAAATATATGTTTAATATTAATTTTAACATTAATTTCATATGTATTTTATATGCCTATTATTTTTTACGTGTGTGCACTGGTGTTAAAGTGCCCCTATTATGGATTTTTGAAAATGATTTGTCATACAGTGTGTAACACAGCTGGATGAAAACATCCTGGAAGTGGAGCATGTATTAAAATATTGTCTCTCAAGAGAAAGAGTCGTTTTAAAACGAATCCCAAGCCGTGTCTTATGAAACATTATTGCCCGCTCACTTGTTGGTCTTTTTTCGTTGGTCTGAATGAAAATACTAATTTCTAAGTGTCTCTAAAGCAGCTCACAAACACTGCTTTAAATGAAATCGTCCAATAACCAGAGGGGTTTGGAAAAATTTATCGTTCCCTCGATGGCTGAGGGTGAGTAAAATGAACAGCAAATTCTCGCTTTGCATGAACTATCTCTTTAACCTCGCACAGCTGTGATGGTGTGGTTTGTGTTTTGGCTGAGATGGTGTTATTGGTTGACAGTCCCTGAGCTGCTATTGTTCTCGCGCGGAGCTCTGACCGTGGTGCTGAAGTGACGCGCGCTCTACTACTGCTTTCATCACTAGATCATCACGCGTCGTTAACTAATGTCTCCATGCAGCTCATCATAACGCAGTTTAATGCTAAAAGAATTCATTAAACACATAGCTCCCGATATCTAAAGGGATGAAAAAGCCTTTGTAAAATAGATAAGCACGCAAATTTAAAATTCTGTATTAAAACGTTATGCAATTTTGACAGCTTAAGAAAGATATTGAAGCTAATATATATATATATATATATATATATATATATATATATATATATATATAGAGAGAGAGAGAGAGAGAGAGAGAGAGAGCGAGAGGGAGAAAAGCCACGTGATATATGTTACTTTTCTCAGCACAGCTCAAGGTGGACCAATCACAATGATGTGTGATTATTGGGTTCTGATTTAAAAAAAAAAAAAATTTATACAATTAAATGGAGTATGTATACATGTAATTGTCAGCTGTCCGTTTGTGCATGTCTACTGAGATATAAAAAACATGTTTGCATATCTGTTGAAACATAATAAAAACTGTTCAGGTTTTAATGCGGCGCAATGGACAGCATGGCTTTATAGGCCATCATGCACCCCCTGGAGGAAAATTATTTTATGTTCAATGTGAACATCACGCATGTGTCTTTAGCTCATCTTCTTTGAATTTCTTTTAGTGGTGTGCTGCGCACAACGAGTGTACTGCCATCTTTCGTTCAGATGGCCTATGGTCTAACTTTTACATTGCATACAGTTTGCAGCAACTTCTAAATGTTAACACTAACAAAATGGATGTTGTTGTTTTTTAACTGGGTACTGACCTGATATTTAACAAATAATATGATTATTTATTTTTTATTTATTCAGAGTAGAATAAAATAACTCGTAGAGGTAACAACATATTATAAACCAAATACAAAAACAATCAGCATCACATTTTAAGGGAATCCACAATAAATGTGGACAGACTAAAAAAGGCAAAAAAAAGTTAAAATAAATTAAAACACATGAAATTTGGTACATGTCAAATGATAATTTCAGAGCATGGCAATTTCTAAGTAATCTTAATGAGGAGTAAACAGTTTAAATTTGTTTATAAAATAGGGATGAGAGTTTCTTCACTTACAACAATGTATATAATTTTTGGCAAGTAGGAAAACAATATTCACAATGTCTGATATTGAAATATCTAAACCATCAACATAAAACAGGATATGATTGATATTAAATACAGGGATGTTTGACATTTTTAGTCAGCCAATCTCTAACATCACTCCAGAACCGGAGTGAAACAGAGCAGGTAAAAAAGAAGTGTTCTAGAGATTTCTCAGAAAATTCACAAAAAGCACAACCTGCCTTGTCAGATTTATGAAGAAAACTGGAAACTGGATTAATCTTGTGACAAAATTTTGAAATGCTTTTTTTAAACTTTAGGTGGAATTGGCCATTTAACATATCTAGAGAATGCTTTTCCCAACTTATCAGAAGGATTTACAGGCACATTAATTTTATTAAAATCAGGGAACAGTGTAGATTTAAAACCAGAGCAACCCTATTATCACATTTTTTATTAACAAGATTATGATGACCAATTGATAAATTTGGCAATCCTGAAATTACATCAGAGTAAATCAAAGTATTCTCAAAGAGGTACGTCAATCAGGTCAGTTACAAAGAGAATTCCTTTGTTATACCATTCAGCATTAAATACTGACTTCCTGTTTATAAGTATTGTTCTATTGTTTCATAGAACCGAACTATGGGGAGTAAAGTTATGTGTGAAAATCATTTTCCAAATAGTATATATTTAGTATTTCGCTATGAAATTTAGACAGTGCAAGTGGAATCTTATTAATATCGAAATTACACCTCAGTTAAAAATTCAAACCTAATAATATTTCATTTATAGACAAAAAGGACCCAGTTCAAAAACGTACATACTTCTTAATACACAGGATGATTTATTTGGATGTTGTTTTTTTTTGGTGTTCACAATTCCAACAGTTAAACTGCTATTTGGATCTCAAAATCATTAAGTCATTGCTAGAAAGGGTTAAAATATGAAAGAAATACTGGAAAACCAAACCTGACCAAGGATTTGTGCTGTGTCTTTTTGAAGGATCCATAGGTTTGTCCTACACAAAAACAAGTACTGGCTGGGACCCTTTTCTATATACTTCTAAACAGAATCGTTCATCTGATTTCATTATCTTTCTCATAAATGCTAAATGCAATGTATTTTACTTTAGTTTTTCATGTGATGCTATGTCAGAACATAGGTTCAGCATATCTTAAACTGATTCTAAAACTTGTATTCTCAAACACCACATATACCTTCCTATCTTAAATCTGACTCCAAACAAGCAGTTGAGTGTTACTTTTGTACACTATTATTTTACATACTGTATTTGGAACAAAATAAGTTCAGTAAATAGAAATGGATGGTTAATTGGCTGAAGAACCTAGCATGCTTTGTGGAAAGCATTGGAATACTTGAATAGAGGTACACACTATGAAAAAATTGGAGAGTCAAGATTAATACGATTTATTTGTTTTCATACATCTTAACTTTAAAAGTCATTTTCGTATTCAATGTGTAGAAACACAGACATTAGGAGTTTGAATAGTGCGTGATTAAATTCTTAAAAAACAAACAAACAAAAAAAAACAAGTTAAACTGCTTTTTATCCTAAAAGGGACAATTAAAATCATACGATTCAGTTCTTAGCCCAGAATATCCAACCAAACTCAGGCAGGAACAGTGCTATGAGTATAGAAGAGAACAAATTCACTCCATTATTGTCCAGGATGGGTTTCCCACATATTCTTTTAACAGTCGGTGACTCATAACTCACAACCTTCCCAATGGATTCATCGTATCCTTGATGGAGAAAAAAGAAAAAAAAAGTCAAACACCTAGAATATTTTATACAAATATTAAAAGAAAACCTAGCACAAATGTCAAACGACAATTATAGAATAAAAAGGAGATAGTCAATTATTTATATAGCATAAAAGTCAAGTAGCACTGTTAGTATGACTTTTGCAAAAAACTTGCAATAATATTGTGGTTGGACCACACGGGGGGGAAATATATAAATCTATTTGATTTTATTTATCTTCAGTAAAAATTAGCCAGATTACCTGAATACTGCATGGTTGCACCAAGGAATGAATCTAGCAGAGATCCAAACAGACCAGCTATTGCGCCATACAAGATGATAGGCCACTGAGGAACTGCTAAATGCAGATCTTTTACCAAGAGGAGCTGCATGAAGTAGTATGCTGTTCCCACTGTGCCTCCACCCAAGACACTGGCCACTAGCCCAACAGGAGTGACTCCACCATTGGTGCCTATAAACCATTTTATAGCAGTTAAGATAAAGGCCTTTTGCTTAAATAAATCAATTCATATTGACCATAATCAGGGTTTAAAATTAACACTCACCAACCCTCCAAATGTGAAATAACACTATGAACTCACTTGCCAATATGGAGGTTATGATTATGTTCTGCTACATTTTTGGCAATGTATTATTTGGATCAACTAATAGTTTCAAAAGTTAGTATTTAAGTACTTTTCAGGTGCGGAGGAACTCAAGACTTTGTTCATAATCATTCCTCAAGTCTAAGTCTAAACAAGGCACAATCAAGCCTCGGTAGCGACTGAACCTGGTACACACTAGCTTTCGGCCTTACAGTGGAAACTCAATTAGTGATGCAATGTTGGGGGTAAGAAGTATTTTGGTTTTAATGTTGTGACTGATCTGGTGTATTCTAACACAAAGTGACAAATAGCATGGGGATTTGTTGTCATTATTTTATTGGTCAGTGTAATTCTGAGAGAAATGTAAAGGTTTTTTATGAACATAAGTGGAATAGCGGCTTTAATACAGCATGTTGAGTTCAGTACGCTGCCTCAAAACAGCTGATGAAAAGAAAGAGCTAAACATTTATCCACTAATACCACAGTGTTTTCTGTTTAAACAATTATTTGGGGTGAGCTATATTAGGGAAATAAACACTGTTTTATCAGAAAAGTCACAATCTCAAAGTATTTTGCATCAAATAGTATTTAACTGGTGCTAATATTCCTTCAAAATTAGATTTTATTTTAAATATCATTTTGGTAATCTGGATTATTGCTGATAATTTTTTTTGGCTAGTACAATGTAAACATAGTAACTCCTGGACATAATAATTGTGGAATCAGTCCACAATGTTCATTTCAATCATTTAATTTTTGGAATCTGTACCTGCTGGGACATCTTTCCAGGTGGTGATGAGCCTGGGCTGTTTTTTACTAAGCACTGGACCAACTTCAGAAGCCCAGGTGTCCCCTGTGCTGCAAGCCAGGGCTCCTAGGAGTGATAAGCACATCCATGAAGCGGAATATTTCTTCCCAAAATCCACAGGTATTTCTCCAGGACCAACTTCAATCATATAGAGCAGGGCCAATTCAGCAGGAACTCCTCCATTACAAAAAACTTGCAACCAGTTCCTCTGGCCTCCTATAGACATTAAAAACACACAAGTAATGTTATCAATGAGCATTCTGCACAGCATTATAAAATAGAGCATTAAAAATGTTTAAGCTCAAAGCTTACTTATTCAAGACCAACATACTGTCATTTGCACGTAATTGTAAATTAAGTAAATCCAAAATGTGCCTAACCAATCAAAGGGAGAAATTGAAGAAAATTAAACTTGGGGACCACAACAAACTATCTAATAAACTGCTTCTTAGGATACCACCAGAGCTGAAGGAACAAGTGCCTCCTCTGCCTTCTGCTACCTTCACACAAGAAAACTGTTGTCTGTCTACACACAGAGTTACACCAATACTTCAAATACATTTTCCCATACAAGTTTATAGTAGAACAACAAAAACTTAAAAACTAACTATTTGAACTACGAAGACAAACAACAAAAACAGAGATTACTTTGTCTACTCAAAACGAATCCATAAAAATGCGAAAAACAAACATTCTGAAATATCAGAATTTTTCAGTAAATAACCACACATACCTTCTTTATAATCGGAGTCAATTTGTTTTTTAATGTCTCCTTTCCATTTGGTTAATTTGCTGGACGTGAAAAAAAAAGTCAACAAAGCTCCAAAAAAGCTCATGTTGGCCATAGTAAGAACAAAGCCAACCAGCATCGCTGCAAAGAGATAAGGATTTGTTAATCTAGTCATATCAAGATCAGTAATCCAGTCACAGCAAGAACAAGATGTTCAGTTTTTATTTTATAATATATTAAGTTATAGTAATATTTATGTTCTAAATGTTTACTTTCTCAAATGAAAACTTAACTACATAACTTAAATATAACTTATAATAAATGTTGATGTGACTAAAATGACCCCTTAAAAGACTATCTGAATTTCAAAATATATCTGACCTCCTATGGCACCACCATGATCAAGACTCTTGCGTTTATAGGCTCGAAATGTGATGAAAAGAGGGACAAGCACAGAGAACAGCCACCGCCATGGTGATACTGGCTGAAGAGTACCTGCAACACAGTATTTCTTATGGAATTAACTGGATATGAAAAGAATCAGAATCCTCAAAATTTTACATTACCATTCAATTTTGTTAATTAAAATGCCTTTTCCAAAGCATATGTGTACCATGCTATTTTAATTTGTTTTTAAACCCAAAAGTTTATATTTAAACAACATATTTGTAGCACTGTTGCCATACTTTGTTGTATGATAGTAGTCACAATAATCTCTATTCAATATATTTCTACTACAGGGTTGAAAAAAAATTTATTCTTTAAACAAACAATATATAATAGCCAGTTTTTCTGTGTTGGGACATAATTGCTATGTCTGAAAGCCGAAAGCTCTATACACGGTTACCAATTTATGCCAAAGTTTTTTTTTATTTCTGAAATATACTTTTTTTTTTAGTACAGTGTAATCTTTAAGTATTTTCTTTGGTTATTTATAAAGTCAATTTAAGCCTACATTTACATCTTTACAAATGTGTTTTCCATAGGAGGCCCTTTCATACACATACACTACTGACTGACTGGGCAATAAGGCTGGTTTTACAAACAACCCTTATGTATTTATCAGAATTTAGAAAGTGAACTCTCACCATAGAATGTGCTGGCTGTTATGGAAAGGACCCAAAATGATAATGAAATTGCCAATGTGAAACAAAACACGATCATATACGCCATCATCCTGATGTAATCTTTGATGAATATACCATCCTCAAATTGCATGTTCATTGAGGAATGCAAAGCTATAGAAAATAAGACAGAACAGATTGAAATGTTAACAAGATATTGCTTATTTCTTTCTTTCTTTTTTAAAATAATTGTGCTAACAAGGATTGTTAATCCCACTGTTATCTCCCCCTTACAAAAATGTGATAATTTTCACATAAAACATAAAATTAGTTACTTATATTGACTTATTTGTAATATGATAAACCATGCAGTACACTATCAGCCAAAATAAAAAAACTAAGAACAAAAACGTTTTTCTTTAAGATCTGTGGATGCAATACTATTTTATTATAAGATGGCGTTATATAATTTATTATGCGTTTACTTTGTTAAATATAACTAACGTTAGTAAGTATAGTAATTTGGATTACACACGGTTATGATCTCTGTACATTTGTAGCCAAGCTTCTAACTTTACCCTGAGCATTAAAATACAGTCAGAAACACCTGAAATTATCCTGGCACAAATACTTGTTCCCGATTTGTACCATGTTTCCCGAAGTTCAGCCACGTTTGACAGTTTGTAATAGTGACATAAGCATAAACACAAAGCTCACTTCCCAACGATCAAATTCACTGATTTCCGGTCAGCTCAACTAAAACAGCACAGCCGCAGCCCAGCTGACCTATCAGGAAAAAAACACGCGGAAGAGGAAAATAGCGGCTTTACCTTGATTGGTGGAAATCATCTGTCAATCGGGTGGGATTTGCGTGTGATTTCTTGCTTTACTGCTGTGGAGCTTTACAAACGTCTCTACTGCCACCTACTGAATGTACAGACCACAGTAACCTGCAGCCAGTATTACTTTATTCGGCCAGTATTAGTTTCTTCAAATACAGCTCTGCGAACTTAAACAACAATAAATAAATACATGTTAAATCACTTTTTTTCATAGGCTACTATCTATAATTTGTCAGTATAGAATATTCAAAAATAAAATTCTGTAATTTTTCATTTTGTTAAGCACATAACTGCTTTTTATGTTTTATGTTTTTTTTTGTGTTCTTTTATCCTGATCCCTTAGCTTATACCCTTCACATAAACCTTTTTTTTCTCCAATTTTATATTTTTAAAATACTTTCTTAAAATAAAATTATTTTATAAAAAATTATTTCATATAAGCTTGTTTACCTGGAAAGATGGAAAGATGTCCCAGCATGTACAGGCAAATAAAAATAAATAAATAAATACATATTACAAATTAAAAAAAGGTTCCTAAAATGTAGGGAATGCCAAGTACACACGCACTTTTAAGAAACTTTTGTTCTTGCCACTTAAGAAAAATGTTAGTTTTCATACGAAGGCTTTAATATAATTATTAAAACAGCAATAGTCAAGCCACTATATATATATATATTTAGACAGACATTCAATTTCTAATTAAACGTAGTCTGAAATACAATTTATATAATAGCAATTATTAATGTGATGCAAAGTTGAATTTACATAGTGCACAGAATCTAAGTTATTACGGACATTGATATATTTTGCAAACTGTGGTATAAAATTATGATAGAAAAGAATTACACGATCAAAGCCTTCACTTACCCAGAGAGAAGAAGAAATGCATGACTTGTGCGTCTCAGTGTGATTTTGTGCATGAAAAAGCATGATAATGCATGTCAAGAGATATATCACATGATATTAAAAGGGCTTTCTTTTCTGCAACACTTTTAATTGCTGATTTTAACATGCCAGACATCATCTCCAGTTTACAAGTCTAATATTGGGCTACTCATAACTGTTGTTGCATGTTGACTTATATTTCATAAATGATATAACGGTGCTGTATAATAACAGAATAATTATACAGAACGATTTTCTAAGGGATAGAAACTGGTTGGGAGCCTTTGAACTCATGTAAGGTGGCAACCTTTTAATCGTTTGAATTAATATATTTAAACACAATAATTTATTATTGGATGCTGTTTAATACTGTATTGGTCGTTAGCTTATACATTACAATACTGTATTACAATATAGTATTACAATACTGAGGTCTATTAGCCTCTATTGCTATTTACATATAGTGCAAATAGCTGTTGCCATTAAATATGCATTTTAAGTATAGGAGTGGCATATTGTGAATTGTGGTATGTATAGGATGGTTTTGGGGCCAGTTTTGTTGGTAGTGGGGAACAAAAAACCTTATATGAACTCTGCAGCATGACCAGTCAGAGCATTTCTAAGAAATTGAAGAAATTACAGGGAAATTACATTGAAATGTTGTTGATGCTGCTTAAAGGTTAGTATGATGACACAACTAACCTTTAAATGATTATTAAAGTGATTTAATCAACTGGATCATGTTGTTGCACTTCGAACGCTGAGTGTTGATGTTTGGGAGTGTAAATACTACTATTTTTTTTCTGTTGTTGATTCTGTTGTATGATTTTATTCAGACTATATATATATTATACAAATACAAATGTGCCTTTTCAAAAAATACCACCACAGTGAATATTTTTGCTAATATTTTTGAGAATGCTAAAGTCTTCAACATACGCAAATCACAACAATGACAACATTTATTTTTATCTTATGTAATTAACAATAACCATTATTTGCTCTTTTTGTTGTGCTACTATTGACAAAGACAGCAATCAATAAAAATAAAATTTGCAAATAAAAACAACAACTGTACCTAAAACAAAGCATATTACATTCTGCTACAATGCACTCTGGGAGTCAGTGAGTATAGCTATACTAAGATGAGTAAACCTAAATTAAAGGATCAAATACCCCTATAGTTCTATTTTACTTACTAGGACGTTGGTGCAAGTAATCTATACTATACTTGTAATCTAAGTGTTTGTCAGTACAATATTCCTATTTCACTTTACTTTTGATTGACAATTGATTTGCATGATTTTTTAAATGAGCAAATTAAGCAAATTAGATTTAGAGACAGAAATAAGGTCATGAAGTTAGTAATACTGTAAGTAAAGCTGGTAATGCTGTTTGTGGATCTGTTTAATTATATCTTGAGAGATTTAATATCTTTTAACTTCAGTTGAGCTAAGACTATGGCTGAAGAAAGTTGTAGTTTGTGTTCATATTTTTTATTTCTTTCAGTGCTTGTTAACATTTAACAAATGTTTCAGGAACAACATACTAACCATTAAGGACTGCATTCCAGTTATATTCTTAGAATTTTACAGATCAACAATCCTAGAATGTTGAATTTAAAATCAAAATTAAGTTGAAAAAAGTCTTCAGGATAAGGATGAGATCTTATCTTTCAATGTTTCAACAACATGCATGAAATGCTCCTAATTTCAGATGACCTAATCTATGCAGCATAACAACCTCTTAAGTGACGGGAGTCAAGTAAATGTAATAGTGTGTTATGTTTATGCTTGGTTAAAGAGATCATTCATTAATAAAGAATTAAACTGGAAGAACGTGTCTGTAAAAAGCATGTGTCAAGGGAGGACGTGAAGCGTTCGAGTGCAAATGCAAAAGGTTTATTAAAGGCTCAGGGTCAAGAAAAAAACATGGTCGAGCAGTGGCAAACAGACTCAGTGGAGGCATAGACAATAGCAGAGATGTAAACAAAGCAATGGTCAAATACCGTGAATCATACCATGGGGAAAGACGGAGAAAATATCCAGGAACAGGCAGAAATCGGCAACGAGTAAATCCAAACGATAATACAGACTGAAAACAGGAACAGGAATGAGCAACAAAGACCGGGTGACGATATGCATATAAACAATGAACCATGAAGACACACAAACACATCCAGGGATTTATACACAACAAACTAGGTCAATGGGTGGAACCAACAATGAAACACCATGACAACTGACGAGATGGGCAGAGACATGAATCAAACACCAAGGCAACATACAAGATAGGCGGAGACATGAGAGTCCATGAATGAAAACATACAAAAACACACACACCGTTCGCTGGTCATGACAGCATGGTAGTAGTAGTAGTATATACTTATTTAATTCCATATCAGCATCTTAGGCTATTTTCATTGCAAAAATGATTAAAATGACTTTAGTGCATTAATATACGATATACAAAAATGTAAAATATTTTATTGCAAAATTATACTACATGACTCTTTATTTGTGTGCCTACAGAAAGCATAGAATTAAGCAAAATTAAAATCAATTAGTTAGAAAGAATGTATGGTTAATGACACATATCTCTTAAAACAGGTGCAGAAAGCTATCCTCAATGCTTGAGGAGGTCCCTTCACCCTAATGCAGACACTACAAACGTCTAGCCACACATTACAAATTTAGTAAGCTAAAACTTAAAAATCTAGCTTTTTTTCCTATGGACAGGAGTTGAATAAAACTTAAAGGGGCAGTTTAACTGAATGATAAAACAGTGCATAACTATGCACAGCTGATTGATCATTACACAAAGAGCTCTTTAGACACTGAGCCACTCCTGAATGGAATTAAACTGTTCATGAGTTTAGATTTCATTACTAAGAAATGAGAGTTGGGAGTTTGGAATGAGAGGTTGTATGACCATGGCAAAACAGTTGACTACTGTTCTTTTCATGCAAAGCTGTAGACAGCAGATATAGTATTCATGGCTTTAGGCCACTTCTTGACTGTTTATAATTCAACATCTATTTTTCATCTATACTCAATACACCATAATGGCAAAGCAAACACTGTTTTGTGAAACTTTTCAAGTTGATTAATAAAAACTAAAATAAGCACTTTGCATAAGTAACCTTAACCTAAGTACATTTTTAATACTTATAACCCAAACCCATTCAGTACTTAGCTGCAGCACCTTAAAGAGAGTAAGTTACATTTAATGCTTAAGTATTGTTAATACAAATACAAACATTATTTTTGCAGTATTTTTCAGTGTGTTAGGGCAGAACGATACAGCTCTGGTAAACAGCTGGATTTGGTCATGGCTTCAACTGGAGAGCAAGGTCTTAGTAAAAGGTCAAGAGGTGTCCTTTTATTTAAGCGGGGTTTGGACGCCCAGTCAGTGCAAAATTTTGATTTGTCTGGCTATCAACTCTGAGTGTTTTTTCCTGTGGATATTTCTGTGTTTACCTGGACTGTTTATTGGACTTTGTTATTAGCTGCCGGCCCCGAACTTTTGCCTGGACTATCGACTATTGACTTTTGGATTATCCTGTTTACTGCTGTTTGCCTGGTTTTTGACTTCCGCCTGTCTGACTACGATTACAATAAAGCGTTAATGTATCCATTTGATTCTGTCGATTCATAGTTGATGGTAGTTCGTAGTTGATGCTATTTTATTTGATAATGGTAGAAAATACTTTTTAATGTTGATTAATTTGCGCCCCCCCCCCCCCCCTGTCAATCATAATGGAAGAATAAACAAGTTAAGTTACAGCATGTCCCCTAATGAGGCCATATTTACTCTGTGGGACTCCCC
This sequence comes from Enteromius thamalakanensis, assembly GCA_032357475.1. Lineage (NCBI taxonomy): Eukaryota > Metazoa > Chordata > Actinopteri > Cypriniformes > Cyprinidae > Enteromius > Enteromius thamalakanensis. Next base: position 12,644,089 of record JAUCMT010000088.1, read on the forward strand.
TCACCTCCCTGGCCCCATCAGAGGCCACATAACCCCTCCAGATCAAGAGACACCAGAGCTAGAGGCGACAGGAAAAGGGGGAGGACCAAGCCCACTGACACAGACAGACAACCTTACACTCCCATCACACTGATACCACATGTATCACTGTAGGGAAACACGCAGCTAGTTTACCTAAACACAACACCTACACATCCTTCTCAGCCGCACTACTAGAACCAACACTGGTAGAGAGGAGCCACCCCACACATGTGACACTTATGTTGTTTTCCCAGCTTCAATAGGTGTCCTTGTGTCCCTTGTGTTGTCTGTTTTGTTTGTCTTTCCCTCAGCTTTCCCTGTTTCTCTTTCTCTCTCTTTAAACCCTCCTTAGGACCTTATTTAACCCAGATTTCCCCTCAGGTCACCAAATTGAGATTGACTCCAGCCACTAACTAGTGTAGATCAAGTCGTAACGCAGTCATGAAATACTCTAGCCTATTGCCCTGACTCAATCCCATCTCTAACAATTGTGTTTGCTTGTGCTTTTTTAGGAAAATGATCAGATTCGTCGTGTTGATTCTCTGCGTGATGGGGGTCACCCCCCAACCAGAGGTCGCATCACCGGGAATCGTGCTCCTCGAGCAACCAGGGCTATTGATCACGAACTGCAAAACATACACCCAAAAGGTGTACGTCCGGCTAAACCCCCGCAATGTTGTCAGCTCACTACACCCCCTCGCCCTCTCAAACCACCTGGGCCGGCTCCCATTGGACACGGGAAGCACTTGCCCACGCTCAGGCTGACATAAATCACATGCTGCAGCAACTGCAGAAAATGACCGTACCCCAGGGTGAATTAAGCAGTTACAACAGGCGTCCCAATAGATTTCTGGGCGCCTTATTGGGGCCTGCGGCGGCTGTAGGAACTCTGTTTAACATCGGCATGACCACCGCTAACGCTGTGAATCTAGCCACCATGTGACAACACAAGGGCAAAAAATTCAAGCTGAGATGCCAGAAATCCAGCAACAACTGATAGTCCAGAGCTAAGCCTTGCAAACCATTGGAAAGTCCTTAAACGGTACCATCACGGTTTTAAACACGCACCCTCCTAAACCAAACTATCAAATCCATAAACAAACTATTCTCTGTTGTCCAAAGGGACATGGCCCCAATTCAACTCATGACAGCTCCTCAATCGATAGTCTGGCCATGGGAAGAATCCCACATTATTTGATCCCACTTATCCTGGTTGAGAAAGTCCTCAGTGCAGCCACCACAGGCCCTACTAGTCCCATTCAAACACATTTGGCATTCTCCTTAGGCAGTGCCATTCCACTCTACGTAGACCCCGAAGCAGGTGATCTGGCCTTCCTCCTCAGTTTACCCATCGACTTGAATAACATTTATCGGCTTAAGGATGTGGTAAATGTGGGATTTTGGCAGAGCAATACCTATGTGAAATGCGAATGAGCAGTTGTACCTGGCCCCAAATTTGAAAATGTGCACCCTCACCAAAGATGGGCACTATCTCTGCCCAAGCAAACCCTTTGTCAGAGATAACACTGACGGCATCTGTGGTCTCGAGTCTATTAGGCCCCATACAAGCTGCCCTGCCGAGGCTACATCCCGATCCCAGGTCGAAACCACACAGGCGGAAATTGTCGGGAACCGATGGCTGGTCAGCACCCCAGCACGCAGAGCCCCCCTCACATACGACCAACATGACAGCTACACGAATTACACTACTCAATCAAACGCTATGGATCAATGTCCCTAAGGGCTCGATGCTACACATTGACGATTTGGCATTTGTACCACTTCACCGATGACGAGTATCAGGCCGAACTGGAGATCTCACCATTCTTCAAACAACATTCCTTCACCCTTGATCCAGAACTCGAGGAGAGGATCAAGGAGGAAGGAACCCAGCTGATTAATTTGACTCCGGTCAATACCGCCTTAGAGGCCATTGCCCGCCTGCCTCCCTCTGGCAATAATTCGATCTTGTGTCTGCCGCCGACACATCGCTTTGCATCTCTACAATCGTAGGATACGTCGTGACTCTGACTCTTGCTTTCCTCCTCCACAAACGAGTAAACGCCTTCAAAGAGTCTTTAAACAAATGAATGAAACTAGACAGGAGGTTACCTAGGTGTGTTTGATATGCCAGGATAGCTGTTGAGGTGTTGAATCACTTCCTAAGCAGAAGAGATCGATAGTTATAGTAACCAGGAAGAAGTTATTACACTTTATTAAAGTTTAGATATCAAACTTTTAGGACCACCTTCATCTGGACGGTTTCAATACATGTTAATGAACCAGAATATGTATTTAAGAAAAACCAATGACAGTGAAAGTACCGCGCTCAAGGCTCAAGGATTGGCCCTCACGCTTTGTGGGAGGAACGAAACCCCACGGGATAAAACGTGCCGCGCAGTTCAAAACAAGTATGCGAACAACAACACCACTGTGCTTGGACCAGACAGAAACAACATCATCTGACTTGCAACTCCATATCTCGAAAGAAAGAAAAGCTGCAGCGCAGCTCCGCTAAGCAACGCAGAGAAACTGGGTGTTTTTCAATGTCAAGGATACTTCCTTGGCAGGACTGGTCCTTCCAAGTCACTTCCTTCAGAGGCTAGGCGAG
>JAUCMT010000088.1:12646820-12672048 GCA_032357475.1 Enteromius thamalakanensis
TCGGCCATCGGCTAAAGCTGCCGAAAAAAATCGGCATCGGCATCGGCCCTAAAAAAATCCATATCGGTCGTTCTCTATTCAGTTCTCAAACAAATTAATTCTATTGAATAAAAGAATTAGAGAATAAAAACCATCAAGCATAACTAGTGCAATTCCTAAATGACTGATTCAGGCAGTTATTTTTAGTGATTAAATAAGGACCATTTAACTCAATTAGTAAGTATCTAAATCTATTATATGTATTTTTCAGTGTTTTACAATGAAATTGCATTTCCCAGGAGTGCTGAAATTGTTAATAGATCCATTAAGATACTACTGGTAAAAAATACATTGTAGTGTTTTTGTTTAATATATATTCGAGTTTCTGCATGCCATTGCTCCGCTTTGTAGTATTCACTGTCCTCCCGCTGCATGCTGATGGTTTAAGGGGAGTATATTAATCGTTCATCTCTCTTCAAAGGATGCTTTTTGCATAAAAGATGGTTTCAAAGTTGTTCTGAGGTCATGTTTTCTCCGTCAGCTTCACTGCAGATTTCATCAGCTGATTAGTCTGAGTGGTGAAATCAAAGTGATTTTATGTCTTCCGTTGTCTTTGATTCGGCCCACAGATGCATCTCATCTGCGAGAATGTGTGGGTTTTTGTTTGCAGCATGTGTGACTGACTCATCGCGTCACTCTAAGTATCATTTTTGTGACTAGGGTGGTAATAGATGTCAAATGCTTGACAAATGTATATTTTGTACGTTTATTTCACAATGGTTCAATTGAGCGTCAAGTTGATGCTCAAGCCATAATGCGAAGACGCTTCATGTGTAGGTGGCGTGATGCGTTTTATTGTTTTACCTTTAGCTTTTATTATACATCTGTGGTAAATTTTACTTCAGTGCGGTGTGTGTGTGTGTGTGTACAATGACGGTTATATTTTACTGACTGTACAGTATGTCTGCGCGTTCACCTTAATGCTACACAAAAAACTCTTTTTTTGAATTTCGGTTGCTTATAATGTGGATTTGGGAACACAACATACAGTCCAATAACTATCTACCTAAAGTTGTACTGAAAACCACTTATGAACCATCTGTTATCAACAAAAGAGAAGTTAAGAAGGGGTCCCTGCAGTTTTCCTTCACAATAAAAGAAGTAGTTAAGATGGCGGATAAGAAGAAATCAAATACATATTAGATTTGTAATTTGTGTTTACGTTGTAATACGTTTTAATTTTAATAACATTTTCCTTAAGTACTTTTTTCAGTAACACGGCCTGCAATTGTGATTTATCATTAATAAGATGTTAGATGTTTCTTCACAATGTTTTTTTCACATTTTCTCCTTTCAAATTTAGAAATGAATGATGACAACATTTCCCTGTGAGTGCATGGTTTTGTTCATGTTATGCTGTAATGGGTGGACTACCTAGTGAAAAAAAAGATAATTATGCATTTGCAATGATTATGCGAGGGAGTTTAGTCCATGTTTGGACAGCAAATGTTGTTAAGGTTTAACACAAACTATTTCTTGAGCATAACTAGTGCATCTGTCAGCTGTGGGGCACTATGTAATGTATTTGTCTTTCTTCCTGTAAAGCCTCAATACACAGATCAGCATTAAAACGCATGGCGTCTCCAAGACGGGACACAGTCATTTGCAGTTGTGCAGCGGCTGGAGACAGATGGCTGCATGCTGCAGCTTTTGATGGCAGGGCTGTCTGGACCCCTGCAGGGCAGCCCTGTCTCTGGGGACACGCAGGCCCGTCTCAGCCTGGTGCCTGCCGCTTGTCTCCATCTGCACACAGGTATAATGAGCACGTATATCCACAGGGGCGCATGCATTTAGATGTAGCAGTACCATGCCAAATTGTAGATACGTGTACCAACATACATGTAAAACCTAAACTGGGAAGTTGAGCAACTGCAGAATGTAATACTAGAAGCAGCAGCCTGTGTGTAGATGGGATGGATGAAAACGAGAAGGAAGGATGTAAATCTAAACATCGATCTTATGGATGTGTAGATAAATGGTAATGGAAATGAGAGTGCCGTGACTTTGCAGACGATGTTCTTCTTCAATGCAAAATGGCCATCACTCTTTCTCCGACAGCTCAGCCTTGCACCATCCCTGCTGAGATGTGCACAGATGAACACGCAAGGGATGTGTTTTATGGAGAGGTTCTACAGATTGTGTGTGTGCATAACTATCATCAGTGCTGGTGTCTTTAAATCCATCTTTTGTTTATTTGAAGTCATGCTCTGTCATGCTATCAATAAATCCTGCAGTTGGTAGTTCTAGGGTGATTATGGACTTCTGATTTAACAGATAGTCTAATGAACACTATTGAGATGGAAAAGGCACATTAAGTCTGATCCAAGCTGATTTAAGTTCTAATTGTAAATTATTTGAAAACTGATTATATTAATATATCTGTCTGAATGAATGTGTTTTTTTGTGCAATGACAACAAAAACACGGCATGGATAATGTAACTATTTCACGCGTTTGCGCTGATTAATGTGTTCAGACTGGGATACTGTCATCTTGATGAGAAACATAACCAGTTGTGAAACATTCATCATAAGATCACACATGGTGAACCTTTGCAAACTTGTGCTGTGAATAACAACCAATGTGGACCTGCTAACAAAAGAAATAGGGCCACATAATACTAGGATTTTAAACAGTATATTGCAGAAAAAAGTGAATTGTAATCGTCTACACCAGCTCCCCCAAAGCTGCAAGTTTTAGCTTTCCTCTGAAATGGTCTTAGAGTCTCTGTTAATGAGCTCATGACCTGAATCTGATGTGTCTGATTATGGAGCCATGCAATGTGGGGGCTCCACGAACATGGTTGATAACTGTTGTGAACACAAAAAAAGCAGACAGGTTTCAGAAACCGTACAAATGATTCAATAATATAGTTTGTTATTAGAATGTTGCAAAGATAATGATATTGTACACTCAAAAAAAAAACAGATAAAAAACGCTGTCAGCGGGCAGGTACCATTTAGGTACTAATACATAACTTTTGGGTACTAATATATACACTTAAGGTACCAAAATGTTCTTATTAGCTACTAATATGCACCCTTTAGGGCAAAAAAGTATACCTTTTGAAAAGGTACTACTCCAGTGAGAGCGAATAGTTCACTTAAAAATTAACTTTCTATCATCATTTACTCTTTTTGTTCCAAACATGGCTTAATTCTTTCTGCGTAATACAAAGGATATTTTAAATATTGTACAGTAACCAAACAACATTGGTGCCAAATCCACTAATACATTTGTCAAAATATCTTCCTTTTTGTTTCACAGAAACACCCCCAGGAGGGAGATGTATGTCATTCCTGATGAATGACCACAGTGAAATGGAGACATAACCGAAATATAGCTATAAATCGCTGTAACAGACTCTTCTCTGGAGCGAGACACACTTTTGGAGCCTCTGAGTGACTGCTTGATGAATTCGTGTGAATGGAGGTTATCCAACTCTTAGTGTCGATTTATAAAATATTGCGTTTGAGTCAGTGATGTGAGAGTTGCTTTTGTGCACGTGCACGTCTCATCACTGATGTCAGGGTGTCAGCGCAGCTTCATGATGGAGAGATCCTGGTCTGATGTGTTTAGCTTCCCAACCACTGCTTTATAGCTACTCAAGAGAGGCATTTTCTTAGCCTTCGTGCTCCACTATAGCCATAACTCTACCCTGACCAAGGTTTCTTTCTCAGTAGGGAAGGTCAGATTATTCACAGTTGTATAGCCTGTATCCGGCTGGCGCACATTTATACAGAACTGGAGAGTCAGGGTTTGTTGTGGTTATTGATTAGTTAGACTGATTTAAGGGAAGTGCTGACATGGCCAGATGGAGTGCGGGTAAGAGTGCATCCAGTTACTTTCACTACTAGAAAGAGTTTTCTTCTGTGTGCCTTACAGCCGAGAGAGACTGAGAAAGAATAGCGAAGAAATGGGATAATTGGATGTTGAGGAACAAAGATGGAAAAAGAACTGAAAACTGAAGAATGGAAGGGAATTCAGTTTGGAGACTGATATTGTGACAAGAAGAGAGAAGAATGAGGTAGATGCACAACGAAAGGGTAACGGTGCCCAGAGGAACGAGGGAGACAGACTTCCTGCCAATCTTGCAATTTCAGGTTGATGAACCCAAAAAAATAATAAACTATAAACATGTTTCGCAAAATTCGATATGATATGATTATATCTAGTGATGCACTGATGTAAAAAAAATCTAGCTGGTTTATTTCTAGCTGCTTATTCAAGATTTATTTTCATGTTTAGGCCAGTGTTAAAATTCTATAGTATTTTTTAGAAATAAATTAAAAATAAAATACTTAAAACTAAAATTAGCTAGTCATCATACAGTAGCATTATAATATATAGTATAAAACTATACTTTTCGAAACAACGTATCCTCACACATACAGTGTGTATGCGTGTGTGTGTGTGTGTGTATATATACATACATCATTTTTATAGTTACAATTTTGATGTCATGGTTCTGACGCGGGTCGGGCCTCGGGCCTGTTTTTGGTTTCTCCTTATTTTTATATTTTAGACATCCGTCAATTAATGATTAAAAGATTGCCATGCGACGCCGGTGAATACAACACAAGACCGTGCTCCGCAGCTAAAAGGTTTTTTAAAAAGTATTGTCCCGCCGCAGAGAGAGAGCAGCCATCAGCGCAGCGTAACTAAAGAGTTCTCCGTTCAGATGCACGCAATAATTTTGCCGCAATGCCCCAGCAAAGGTATTTATCATATTGAGGGAAAACAATAGGAAGACTGATCCATCTCCGCATAGACGCGCCTTTAAAGAGAAGTCATCTTTACCAATTATTTAATTAAATGAATGAGTTCTTGTTTTCGATAAAATCCAAGGACTGGCCCGTGCCTTTATGTCATGCAGAACGCGCTTTATAGCGTCACTCTCTGCACAAACCATCATGACGAACATTTATTCTTTTAGTGTTTAATGTTTAAACATTGTTACATGTTTGAACTGTTTTTAGCATGCCTATCAATTTTTTAAATGCAAGTCGTGATGATTTGAGAAGGCTAAATTGATCAGTAATTCTTTATGATCAGCTCACTGTCTGCAGTTCGGTACTTTAAAAAACAACAAAATAAAAAATGTCTAAAGTACCTTAATAAAAAATGGAACAATAAAATCATTCTGCCATTACACTCAATACTGAACTATTTGAATAGCTGAAACAGCAGTATAAGACATTTTGGTAGAAGGGGAAAAGATGGGCTCGGGCTGATAATTCTGATAAGCTGTTGGACACGGGCTGGGCTCAGGCCTGAGAGTCTCGCCTAAATCTGAGGCCCTGGCAGGGCTCGAGGCTGAAGTATTAAAAATACAAACCAAGAAATAATAAAATATAAAAAAGTTAAATATACTAAAGCAGTTACTAACCGTTAAACAAAAATATATAAAAATAAAAGCTAAAGCAATACTTTAATAGTAAAATGATATAAGGTTATGGTTTTGCCTATTAGTATGCATATTACTATAATGCAAATTCAGCAGATATTAATGCCTAATTAATTAGACATACCTAATCCTACCCAATACCTACAGTAAATACAATAAATACTGTAAATTTAACAACTGCATTACTGACTATTAATGAGCAGCAAATTAAGAATTTCTGGAGGTAAAATGCATAATTAATAGTTACTGGTTTTACCTAATGTAATAATGAAAGCTCCGAAAATCAATAGTAAAATGTCATGCGCATGAAATGGACAACAGCTAGTTGTTAATGGTAAACCTTCCCTTTCACCACCCTTTGCTTCTTCATGAATTCTGTGTAGTTATGAATGGCATAAATATGCATTTAGTCAGGTATGGGCTCTAACAATCTTTCATAATTTGTATAGACTGGCACGAGGGCAAACCAACAATAAAAAATGATGACATAATCAATCAATGATCGTGCTGCTTCTGGTAATTCCAGGTCTAATGCTCAGACCATCTGCTTATAATTTCATAGTCTGATGTCAGCTTCTCTTGCCATTTAATGATGGCTGTTTTGAATGCAGTACTCTCTACGAGTGCTTAGGCCCCGTATTGTGTCATTACATTCTCAACTCAGCGTAATTATATAATTAAATATAATAAAGTTGCCCCCACTGGGTCAGGGTCTTGCAAAAGCGTTCCTTGTTCACACACATGGTCATTATGAAACAGCTCTTCTGCGCACCCACACAGTTCTAATGGAGAGTGAAGGATTGTACAGTAGGAAACAATGAGTCACACCTTCGAGAGAAGTGTGAGAAAGTGAGACAAGGAAGATGTTAAAACCCTTCAAATCGAAGATGAAAAGAGCAAATTGGGTTTAGAATGAGTTAATGTTCTTAATTTGCTGCTAATAAACTGGAGTGTTAAAATAGTTCCTGTAATGTGCGTGATGTTTGTTAGCCACGTGTTTTGCCTGAAATAAACCCATACTCCTTTAGAGACCGTATCGATCTATTTTGAGCGGTGTTGCCATGAGCACTTATTATAAGCTACTTTTTTTTTTCTTCCCTAAAGTTGCTTATAAATATGTGCAAGTGGTTGCATTTTGGGCTTATGTCCAGTCGTGTATTTGGATAGCTAGTGATTAGCTGCCATATCACAATAAAGTGTGACTAACCACTAATCACAGCTGTCAAATCTCCCACCTGCTGTTCAAACAGCACTTTCTATCAGTGATTTTCAAACTGGTGTCCACAGACCCTCAGAGAGCTGCAAGTGATGCTAGGTGGTTTGTGAAATTAGTGTGTATTTCTTAAGAAAGCAAATATGCTGATATCTTTGTGAAAGAACCAAATCCTTTGCATTGTGAATATGTGCAAGAATAGTTTGTGTCCCTTTGATACAACATAGAAAGTGTTCCTCATATATATATATATATATATATATATATATATATATATATTTTAATAATTGGGTGAAAAAATTTGAAACTATTATTTTGTAGTGTGAAGTATTTAATAATTTAATTGGCTTTGTGTTTAGCACACTGACCAGTCATTAATGTAATTTAGCAAAACACTTTGCCTTTATATTATCACACTTTTTATTATTTTTTATTATATTTATTTTATTTATTTATTATGTTTTCCATATAGTATAAATTGTTTTTTATTTCTTTTTTTTTTAAAATGTGACTGCTTTTGGATTTAGCTAAAAATGCTGGTCTAAGTGGGGAAAAGGCTGTCAAAATGTTTTTTTTGTATTGACTTAGAGTCTGCACACACATGGGAAATATTCCTAATTAACGAGGCAAAAAACTGAAAACATTGGGTTGCTTATTTTTGGACATGTTTTATCAGAGCTGGTTGCTTGTTTTTCGTTTGAGATCTGGCAACATTGATTTCGAGCTTGGTTATTGCTGTGATACAAACGTGCAGATTCCTTGCATCTGACGTGGGGTTTTATTGGTGCAAGATGAACTGTTTATCACACTTCCTGAAATGACTGCAGGATAACCAATGGCCTGCTGTTATCACATGCATTCTGGCTGCGCTAAGCACTGGTATTTGATAAACATCTACAAATGCAATTATGCTCTAACTGAATAAAGGCCTACTTTGCTTAAAATTGTAGTTCAAAGGCACAGTAGCATATTAATCACACTCTTTGTCTTTTCCTCTCTCTTTTCCCTAGGTGTAAAAACCTGATTTACAATGGAAAAACTGCTTGTCTGCTTGTTGGTTATCGGAATGGCAGTGAAGGCCCAGATCTGTCCGAAGCGCTGCGTCTGTCAAGTTCTATCCCCCAACCTTGCAACACTCTGTGCCAAAAAAGGGCTGCTCTTTGTTCCGCCTAACATCGACAGGCACACCGTGGAACTCCGGCTAGCTGATAACTTTGTCACAAGCGTAAAACGGAAAGACTTGGCCAACATGACCAAGCTGGTGGATCTTACTTTGTCCAGGAATACAATAAGCTACATCACACCACATGCGTTCACGGACTTGGAGAACCTACGAGCCTTGCATCTAGACCACAACCGCTTGACGCGAATATCCAACGATACCTTCAGTGGCATGTCTAAGCTGCATCACCTGATTCTGAACAACAACCAACTGACCCTCATACACATGGGAGCCTTTAACGACCTACTAGCACTCGAAGAACTGGACTTATCATACAACAACCTGGAGACCATCCCCTGGGAGGCCATTCAGAAGATGATCAGCCTACACACCCTCAGTCTGGACCACAACATGATCGAATACATTCCTGAGGGAACTTTTTCCCTCCTACAGAAGCTTAACCGCTTGGACGTGACCTCCAACAAGCTCCAGAAGCTTCCACCGGACCCGCTTTTCCAGCGGGCGCAGGTTCTGGCCACATCTGGCCTGCTGAATCCCTCCTCTTTCGCTCTGAGCTTTGGAGGAAATCCTTTACACTGCAACTGTGAGCTGCTGTGGCTTCGGCGGCTCAATCGCGAGGACGACTTGGAGACCTGCGCCACACCCTTGCACCTCTCTGGACGCTATTTCTGGTCCATCCCAGAGGAGGAGTTCCTCTGCGAGCCGCCCCTCATCACCCGCCACTCTCACGAGATGAGGGTCCTGGAGGGCCAACGGGTTGCGTTGAAGTGCAAAGCCAGGGGAGATCCAGAACCTGCCATTCACTGGATATCTCCCGATGGGAAGTTGGTTTCAAACTCATCACGCACGCTGGTTTACAACAATGGCACGTTGGACATCCTGATAAGCACAGTAAAGGACACGGGGTCTTTCACGTGCATTTCCTCGAATCCCGCCGGGGAGGCCCACCAGACCGTGGAGCTGGTCATCATCAAGCTTCCACATATTAGCAACAGCACCAATAACATTCAGGAGCCTGACCCGGGCTCTTCTGACATCTCAACTTCGACAAGGGCGGGAGCTAATGGCGGCAACCACACCGGAGATGCCAAGACCAGCTCTGATAAAAGGGTGGTTATGGCAGAAGCCACCTCGTCCACAGCACTCATCAAATTTAACTTTCAGAGGAATATACCAGGAATACGCATGTTTCAGATTCAGTATAATGGAACCTACGATGACTCTCTTGTTTACAGGTGAGAGATACTTGTACATTCATGCTGTTAGCAGATGCTTTTATCCATATCGACTTAGCAAAGAGGAGTATTTGTTATGTAGAATGCCATGTTTATCAGAAAACTATATGTGACCCTGGACCTCAAAACCAGTTTTAAGTCGCTGGGGTATATTTGTAGTTTCTTTTTTGACAAATATCATTAGATTATTAAGTAAAGATCATGTTTCATCAAGATATGTTATCAATTTCCTACTATATTAAATGTATTTAAATTAAATTTAGTAATATGCATTGCTAAGAATTCTCTCAGTATTTAGTTTTTTTTGCACCCTCAGATTCCAGATTTTCAAATAGTTGTATCTCAATCAGATATTGTCGTATCCTAAATACTTTAATGAAAAGATTATTTATTCAGCTTTCAGATGATATAAACCTCAGTTTCATAAATGGCCACTTATTTCTGGTTTTGTGGTCTAGGGTCACATATTATTAGTAAGTAAGCTAGATGTTTATATATTTTTAATGTTAATTGTTGTTCATTTTTGTTTTCTTTTGTTGTCATTTTGCTTGTTTGGCTTTCTGACCCACATCATTTAGAAGAAACAATTAGCTTAACAAGGACAGCTTATTCCCAATGTGAAATGACCAAGGAGTAAATCTTAGGATTAAATTGAACAATAATGTGTACGATACAGTGAACTCATTCCACTTTTGCCATCACATTGTTTTAAATCTATAAACAGAATGGCCACAGCTATCGAAACTTATTAAACCTTGTCAAATGACTTTCATTTAAGATGTTAGCATTTCAGATTTGCATTTTAGGTCATAATAGAATTGCAGTGTGAAGTAAACGCTATCAATACTTCATCAAATACATCCATCACTAAATGTGTACAGTTCTGGACATTCATGTAAATAATGCAGCAGAGATATAATAAAAAAGGGCTGATATGTGGTTTGTGGATTGAAAAACATCTTACAATAGACTCTCAAACCAACCAACAAGAGTAGAATGAATGATTTTCTTTAAAGGGCAGTTGAAAAGATGCAGTCTAGATGCATGATTGAACTGACTTTGCCCTTTGAGCCAACAGCAAGGTGTTATAGAGGCCAGCTGAGAAAAAGAACCTTATATTTAGTACATTAGCACAAAAATCCATCACCAGTTTGTGTTGTTCTAATGGATGGATGGATCAATGCTCTGCCTTTCTTTCCATGTGAAATGGTAGAATAGAAATCCATTTCTAATTTTCTCTTAAATGAATAATGCTGGTGTTTTTCTGTGTATTTGTTTTTCAGCCTGGCTCTTAGACTGCACCGCTTTTTTGTCTTTTTGTGGTTGTGATTTGTCATAGCATATCCAAGGCTTTAGTTTGCATAAACTATAACTTAAAACACTTTTAAACTTATTGTATTTTATACTTTTAGAGTTTTTCAGTACATTGCTTTATCCTAGATTTTGCTAGGATATGCAGAAACAATTATACTATAGACCAAGTTACAAAAGTGTACATTTAAATGGTTTTATTAAAACATCACTGTTTATTTAAGCATAATAGTGTGTGTGTTGGGGTGGTACTATCTCTTTTACTGATTAATGGCGGATAGGGTAAGGATTTAGAAAACTTGGACACAATAATGCTTCATATTCATAATGCTTTTTGTCATTTGTTCTCTATTGCAGCTATTTCTGCAAAAAAAGTATGACCAAAATCATAACTGTCGATTATGTTTTAAATTGTGATTATGAATCATGATTAACACATTTTTTTTAATAAACAATGATTTACTATTGTTTGAAACCACTGCATATCTTTTTTATATGAAAATAAGCAAGCTTAAAGCATTTAAACAGCAAAAAATGTGTATTGCTTTTCTATAGCCTCAAATATCAACTATTCTTTGTTTTGTTTTTTTCTTTAAATTATAAATGATATGAATGGTATTATAAAGTTAACTAAAACTATAATTAAAATAATGAAAAAAAAAACTTAAGATAACCTGTAGAAAGAAAAACATAAGTGGACTTTGAAGCATTATGTAATTGTGGCATCCATAAATGTAATTGTTGATTAGAAATTCAATTAATTGTGAAGCCCTAGCGTAGACTAGCCTAAGCCTGGTTTACCAGGTCTAGTTTGATAGTTAAAAGTGGTTTTGGGCATTTTGGAGAATGACATTTATCAAACATGTCTACCAAGAGAATATTGAAGTGTAAAACTGAGAATTAACAGTAGTTTATAGTGTTGATAATATTCATTCACCGTTGTATGCATTAGCCGATCTGTTTTAGTGCTATCTCAAACAGTATTTCCTTTCACATTCTCTGTACTCATTAATACATTCTCATAATTACGTTCTTTTCAGACTCGCTTGGGGGAATCAAAAAGAGATTCATTTTTTGGCTTACTTTATCTCAATGGGCCGCTGTAAATGAGCCACAGTCGACTAATTACAATAACACACACTGGCCATGAGCATTCCTGTTCAATGAGAGACACTGCAGAAGCAAAGCCATTACCTCATCTTTGTGTACTAAGCACATTGTGTGGGAAGCTCTTTTCACAAATGATGAGAATGAAGCCCACAGAAAGACTACAGATACATCTCGACCTATTTTTTACTAGAGAAGCAGCTGGCTGATACCCCATGTTGTTATCAAGTGCTCCCTTCTCAGTTAACACATTTAGAATCAGACCGGTCGCAGTGAAACAAAGACTATAATCGAATTTTCACCACAAAAACAAGGCCAGTGGAATTTGTTACTGCGATAAAGCTGTAGAAAAGTGCCATGAACTTGTTACAGAGACAATCCCCTGTAAACCTGGGGTTAAGTGTCTTGCTCATGGGCACAGTGATGATGGCTCGTACGTTGATTCTTGCAGTTCTAAAATCTTGCTTCTAAGCTGTAAGTCAATACGAAATGTTACTCACATTTTACTTTCATAATACAATGTATTTCTGAGTTATACAGAGTATTGAATGAGAAATTGATTGGATCTTGCAGTGTTGATGTTAAGTAGTTTTGTGTATGAGGGGTTTGTGATGTCATTCAAAAAGGAAGGTCATTTCATAGGGCAGTGGCTCTCAACCCTGGTCCTCGCGCCCCCCTGCTCTGCGTATTTTGAACCTCTTGTTTTCTTAACGCACCTGATTTTAATAATCAGCTCATGCACGGAGCTCTCTTCTAATTAGCTGTGTTCCCAATCGACATGGTCCCTACACAGTGTCCATTAAAGTTTATTTTCGGAACATTCATTCACGGATTGGCGCTGTAAATAAGTGAATACGATTTAAATTACGTCTCGCACACTCGCACACACTGTGCTAGATCAGCGGTTCTCAATCCTCGTCCTCTCCTCGCGTCTCCCCGCTCTGCGCATTTCGTATGTTTCTCTTGTCATTTGTTCTGTTCAAATGTATGCGCACTGCGAAGTGGACATCACCGAATATTCCGCCATGATTCCAGTTTGAAGTGAATTTCTACGTTCCATTCAAAGTGCATTTAAGTGTACGAGACTCAATTTAAATCATATTCAATCATTTACAGCGCAAATCTGTGAATTAATGTTCTGAAGTGAAGTAAACTTTAACAGACACTGTGTAGGGTACAATGTTGATTGGGAACACAGCCCATACAGAGCTCTCTTCTAATGAGCTAATTATCAGAATCAGGTGCGTTAAAGAGAGAGATGCAAAATACACAGAGCAGTTGGGCGCCAGGACCAGGGTTGAGAACCACTGTCATAGGGGAAGCATTTAGAGTAAAATTCATATTATGCACAATAAGGCCAGAAAGGTGCATTAAAGGGTTAGTTCAGAACACAAATTAAGACGTTCTTGATGATAGCAGAGAGCTATCTGACCCTCCATATATTGCAATACAACTGAAATGATCCCAAATCCAGAAACTGTAGCAAAAACACCGGTAAAAGATGTGAGATCAGGGGATCATTGTTACTTTTGTGATGCTACGAGAATACTTTGTTGCGCAAATAAAACAAAAATAAGAATTTACTTTTCTCCGGTCACTTACGTCTTCCGCCGTGCTAAACGCACCGTATACGCATTTGATGTAATCAGACTTGTTTGCATACGACAGAATGTGCATCTGCAACTGTTTGCACTTAGAGGAAACTGCAAGCTTACGCAATAATGTTCTCTGAAATGACAGAAGACATACAGTAAGTCACAGGAGAACAATCTTTGAGTATATGATATTCTTTGTGCAAAAAAAGTATTCTATCGTTGCAAAACAAAATCCACTGATATCACATGGACTTTTTTTTTTGTTTTTCTTTAACATTTTTATTTTAAGGTTACACTTTATGTCGATAGTCCACTTCAGACATTCTACCTACAGTAAGTAACTTTGCAACAACATGTCAACTAGCAGTCTTTAGAGGATTTGTAAACTGTCTGATTAATATCTTCTAACACTTTACTTTGATGAGTCATACTGACTCTGACAAAACAAGTATATGTCATTTTATTCTACTAACCCTAAACCTACCCTAACAGTCTACTTTAAAAAAATTTAGAAATGTAATTGCAAATGAATGAACATTAATATATGTAGTTGACATGTAGTTAATATCTAAAGTGAATTGTCAAAATAAAGTGTAACCTATTTTAATTTGAACTTTATTCAAGTCAAGTGCCATTGAAAGTAAAAAGTTTCACTCAGTTATATTTCCATGCCATTCAAATCTACATTTCTAACTTCAAATCATTTTCTGTAATCCTTGTTATTTCATTAAGATCTTCATAGTGCATAATTCACTCACCAGAATACGAGTTGATTGTTCAGTGGTTGATTGTGCTTTATTATTATTATTATATATACAGCTATGGAAAGAAATAAGACCACTGCAGAAAAATCTGTTTCTTTTGGGTTTTATTCTTAAAACCGTTAATCTCACCAATAGAAATCAATGCATGATTGTTTCATTTTTTTGTGAACTGCCGTCTTTGAAATATTAAGGATAGAAGTAACTTCTAGAATCCTTATGCCAGGAAAGCTAGGATTGAGGCATTTTTTTTTTTTTTATTTAAAACCTTTCTTTTCACTGTTTTTGGAATGTTTAGTGTTTATTTTTAAATTTCTAATTACTTTTGAAAGACTTCTAGCATTTTTTACCATCCAACTGGTCACACTGCAAGAGGATAGTGTTGATTACAGCAGTGCATTTATACTTTTCCCGTTAAATACAACTGGATTTAGGTGCTCACCAAATATGATGTTTGTGTAGAAATGTAACAAAGACTTGCATGAAATGCTTGTCACACATAGAGAGATACTGATTTAGCAGTAATTTGCAGTGGTCTCTTGGCAGGTGCTTTTGAATTCTGTCTTGTTTTTGAAAGCCTGATCTCAGCTTTCATTCTGTAATATAACTTATATATATATATTCTTAATGCTGATTGAACTGATGATATTTCTAAAAGGAGAGAAAAAAGAATATTAGGAAAAACTACAGTGTTATTTTATTAACACTAATTCCATGTTATCAAATATTAAGCATTGTAGAATAGACTTTCTGTGAGCCCAAACAATATTAATTGAGAATCCCCTACCATCTCAATCTTTTATGCTAAAAATTCTTTCTTTTTGCAGAAGCAAGAAAAACAAATAATATTACCGATAACATTAAAATGATTGATAAAGAAAGTAACAGAACAAGTTCGACATTTGTGTATTTCAAATTTGTGAGATTAATCATAATTACTTCCTTTTTTGATGTGTTGACATCCATCGTATTTTAAAGGAGTGCTACCTCCAAAAATTTTCCTTAACCAAATATTTTTAGAAAAACAATCAAACTCAGTGTCTATAAAATGCAATCCCAAAATGTTGAGGGTTCAACTCCATAGCAGCCATGAGATGGCAAGCCATACAACCCCAGTGGATGAAGCAGTGTCTTCTAAAGCTGATTAAAACCTCCATCAATTTTTTCAACTTTCAAAACTACAAAGCATTGCCTTTAGCCAACGGTCATACATTCATGCATTCACACTTGACGTAAAGTTCACACATTGTGAAGATAGATCCTGAAAACACCTCTCACTGTAGCGTTTTTCAGAGATTTTTAATGTTATATGTTTAGCTAGTCTAGTTATCATGGTTTTGAGGTCTATTGTTTTGTAACATTAAAATTGTGTTAACTTACACTGTATGTTTTGTTTTAAAATTTTAGATCTGATCATACTGAAAGAAGAAAGTCCCGAACTCAATGAAACGGAAGAGACAGATAAGTGCGAGAAGCTTCGTGATTTCATAATTGGAGAAAAATCCCATCCCGCTGGAAAGAAGTCCTCACAAAAAAGAGCTCAAAAGAGAGATTCAAGCAGTTATTTTACCTGCTGTCAGTGTGGAAAGAGCTTCAATCAAAAACAAAACCTGGAAGTCCACATGAGAGTTCACACCGGAGAGAAGCCTTTCAGCTGCCAGCAGTGTGGAAAGTGTTTCACTCAAAAAGGAAACCTTAAAAGTCACTTGCGAATTCACACCGGAGAGAAGCCTTACGCCTGCAAACTGTGTGGGAAGAGCTTCACAGCAGAACCAAACCTGAAGTATCACATGAACATTCACAATGGAGTGAAACCGTTCACTTGTGATCAGTGTGGAAAGAGTTTCACTCGTAAAGTGACCCTTAATTACCACACCAGAAGTCACTCGGGAGAAAATGGTTTAATTTGTCATCACTGTGGAAAGAATTTCAGTCATAAAGTAAGCCTCAAGACTCACATGAGGCTCCACACTGGAGAGAAGCCCTACACGTGCCCTCAGTGCGGAATGAGTTTCACATACAAAGCATCCCTTGATTCTCACATGGGAAGTCACGCTGGAGGGAATCCTTACACCTGCAAAGTGTGTGGGAAGAGCTTCTCGCTAAAAGGAAATCTTAAGACTCACATGAGGATTCACACCGGAGAGAAGCCGTTCATGTGTGTTCAATGTGGGAGATGTTTCACACGGAAAATAACCCTCAATTACCACATGAAGATTCACTCAAGAGAGGACTGTTTTATATGTCATGAATGTGGAAAGAGTTTCCCGGACATGAAACACCTGAACAGACATACAATAATCCACTCCGAAGAGAAGCCTTTTAAATGCCAGCAGTGTGGAAAGGGATTCCAATTCAATAAAAACCTTAAGACTCACATGAAAATTCACACCAGAGAAAAAGCTTTCAAATGCCACCACTGTGAGAAGAGTTTCAGTTATAAAGTAAGCCTTAAGACTCACATGAGACTTCACACTGGAGAGAAGCCTTACACGTGCCCTCAGTGCGGAAAGAACTTCACATATACAGCGACGCTTAATGCACACATGAGAAGTCACACCGGAGAGAGGCCGTTCGTATGTGGTCAGTGTGGAAAGAGTTTCACACGCAAAGGAAACCTTAATTACCACATGAGGATTCACTCGAGAGAGAACAGTTTTAAATGTTATCAGTGTGGAGTGAGTTTCACTGACAGGAATCACCTTAAGAATCATGTAGTAACTCATGTCGGAGACAAGCCTTTCATGTGCCATCACTGTGGAAAGAATTGCGCAAACAAAGCGAATCTTGAAGTCCACATAAGAGTTCACACCGGAGAGAGGCCGTTCACCTGCCCGCAGTGTGGGAAAAGTTTTACACTTAAAGGGAACCTTAAGACTCACATAAGAGTTCACACCGGAGAGAAACCTTTCACGTGTCTTCAGTGTGAAAAGAGTTTTACATATCAAAGAGACTTGAAACATCATTTGAAAAGTCATTCTGACAAGAAATTACAGTGTTCCGAGTGCGGAAAGGGATTTCGGGAAAATGGCAACTTCAGAAATCACCAGCGCATTCACTCCGGAGGCAGGCCATTTCATTGTCAACAGTGTAATAAAGATTTTCTTTTACCGTCACACTTACAGATACACTTGAAGAGTCATGCAGACGTGAGACGCTATTCGTGTTCCTCGTGTGGCAAGAGGTTTAAATGGCTCAGCAATTTAAAATGGCACCAGAAAATACGGATCTGTGTGAAACTGAAAATTTCACCTCAGCTGAATGCGGGCCAAATCTGATTGTCCAGCTTTGTCACTGTATGCTTTGTCTTGAGGTTTCTTATTTTCTTAGGTCATGTACATATGAATGTTTGTGGCCGCACCTCACCATCTCCATTGCTATATAAAGTGGTTGCAGTAGACACCCTCTAATTTTGATTCTATAGAAGCATCGCTCTAGGCTGGGCCCGCCCATACTTCATTTTGACGCTATATTCACTTCGCGAGCAAAGTTATTCTGGCAAAGCTCCCGTTTTAGAGCATTTCTGTTCCCAAAAAAGTGGGAGCCAATGAGAAACGAGCAGAAACATCATCGGAATGAGTGGTCTGATTGGTTGTAGATTCGTCCAGTAGTATACAGTGGCTGTTGGTACACAGTACACGACACGGTTGGAAGCAGGTTAAGCCCGCCTCCCAGAAGGTGGGTAGTAAAGTAGCTTTGCCAGACTGAGCTCTTATGAGCTTAATAGTCGCGGAAGCCAGGCTAGCATCGCTCCATTCCATGCGTTTATATCTTAGAATCGTACTATTTGTCTTGCTGTGAATTGCTACATTATACAGTATAAGAAAGACTATAAATAAAAGGACAAAAACTAGATGAAAAACATGCACGGTTACAGATATGTTATCTGGACTTGAACATGGATGTCGGGTATCGAATGGTGGCATCATCTGGAAAGAGTTGTGTAAAAGCTCTCTCACGTCTGATCTTATGTGTTTTAAGCTTATACAATGCACTGCATTACAAAAAAAATGCATTAAAGGTTTTGATGCAAATGTCTTAGTATAGTATCCATATGGTAGCATGTGCGAACACAGGTGTACTATAACATTTAATCTCTGTCCAGTGTCTCTCCAGAAGTTATGAGTAATAAAAATGTCTTGTTAAAAATGCACTTGTTTAAAGTAGAATTATGCGTGTCTTTGAAGTAGGGGCGCCATAGAGGTGGGGAAGGTTAGGGACGATTTCTATCAAGTGATTTTTAGGGTGACCCCTCAGGGAACATGATTTACAGAGGGGAACGCAGAACTCGATCTGCAGGTGAACAACCCCCTAGGACGGCGATTTTCTCCATACAGTTTATACATGATAAATTCAAAGTGAGAACATTTGCATTTTCAATTCACTCTCATTAATATATGATCAGCGCCCTCTCCTTAGTTTCCACTTTAACCAATGATGAGGTGTACAGAAACACCTGTCTCCAACCCATTCATGTTACACAAAGGGAAAACATTTATGGGTAATGAAAGAACTGTAGATTTAGACACAATCTGGTTTTCTGCCCCGCAGTACGAGTTGTATTGAGTCTTAATTATAAGGTTTGCCACTGACATCTAGTGGACTTTTTGTTAACCAGTTTTGCACGTCACTGAAACACAGGACCAGGAAACAGGAAACAAGGAATCTTAAGTTTAGTTGAGCTGCTGTGTGCTTGTCTGTCTCACTCTGTATATAGCCTATTCAGTAACATGGAAGAAGCCAGGATTTCAGTGGATCAAAATGAGTTTATCTGTCCAGTGTGTTTGGAACTCCTAAAGGATCCAGTTGCCATTCCCTGTGGACACAGTTACTGTAAGAGCTGTATCACGGACTGCTGGGATCAGGAGGACCAGATGAGGGTCTACGGCTGTCCTCAGTGCAGACAGACCTTCAGTCCAAGACCTGCTTTAGGTAAAAACACCATCCTGGCTGAAGTGGTGGAGAAACTGAAGAACACTAAACTTCCCACTGACCGTTACGCCGGAGCTGGAGATGTTCAGTGTGATGTCTGTACTGGAAGAAAATACAAAGCTGTCAAGTCCTGTCTTGCCTGTCTGAACTCTTATTGTCAAACCCATCTTGAACAACACGAGAGTTTCTTTAAAGATAAGAAACACAATTTGATTGATGCCATTGGACGACTGCAGGAGATGATCTGCCGTGAACATGACAAACAGCTGGACATGTACTGTATTACTGACCAACAATGCATTTGTGTACTGTGTACAAGATATGAGCATAAAAACCACGACATTACATCAGTTGCAGCCCAGAGGACAGAGAAACAGGTATGAACTTAAATAGATAGTTGATAGTAGAACAGTTAATGTGTACAGAGCCCAAATCAAATATGGTAGGGGTGTCCAACTTTGCTCCTGGAAGCCACAGATCCTTTAGTTTTGTAAGGCATTACAATATGGGATATGGCTGATGTTGAGAGAGCTATATCATGTGATTTGAGGTTGAGTAATTCTGAGGTGAACTATCTAGGAAATGATGAAATAATACTGAACATTATTTCATTAATTCATAATCTCATTTCAGAAAATCCTTCATTTTAGCTCAACTGTTGGATTAATGTTAGTTTCATGAAAGCATTTTTAACATTTACTATCATTTATTTGTCCTCAAGCAACAGTTAAAGGACATGCAGGGAACCTTCCATCAGAGAATCCAGCAGAGAAAGAACGATCTTAAGCAGCTGAGAGAGGATGTGGAGTCTCATAAGGTAAGTGCAGAGAAGATAGAAAGGACACTCGTCCAGTGATGGAGCTCTTTTAGTTCCACTGAAGCCCAATGTCTAATTATGATGTGTTTACTAACAGCGCTCTGCAAAGCTAGCAGTGGAGGACAGCAAGAGGATCTTTGCTGAGCTCATGCGCTCCATTGAGAAAATCTGCTCTGAGGTCACACAGCAGATCAAAGATCAGGAAAAGGCTGCACTGAGTCGAGCTGAAGAACGATTGGATCAACTGGAGCAGGAGATTGCTGATCTTAAGAGGAGGGACACTGAGCTGGAACAGCTTTCACAGACACAGAATCACATTCATTTCCTGCAGGTAAAGAAGATCTAGCAGAACGTCCTGATAGAAGATCAAAACAGAAACATTTCACGAGAGCAAAACGAGTAGCTGACTGGAATAAAACAGTTTGTCTCTAAATTGATGAATTCGAGCCCTGGCAGGAAGTGAGGTTGTATATTAGTAATGCTTTGGCGTACTGAAACCAGACAAAAGCTGATATTGAAAGGGTTCTTTAAAGGTTCTTGTGAAGCTTCAGGACATTGCCACTAATCAAGGAAAAGTTGTAAATAATGATCACTATTTAGATTTTCCACTGCTTTTCCAATGCAAATCCACTTACTTATGCGCTGATGTGTTTGGCCTGTTACATGGAGATTTATGTTCCAAGCAGATCCATCCAGACTAGTGTGTAGTGAATGCTAAAATTTGTGGCTATAATGTCCAACAATGAAGATTAGAAGAAAGTGCTGGACTGAGGTGAAGTAGTAAATATAAGTAAAGTAAGGTAAAGTCTGGAGCTGATAGATTGTGGTATCTGTTTACTAGAGTTTCCAGTCTCTCTCAGCACCACTTGACTCTACAGACGTACCCACAATTCCCTTCAGTTCTCTCTTTTCCTTTGATGGTGTAAGAAAATCCATCTGTCATCTAAGGGACAATCTGGAGGATGTCTTCAAGGAAGAACTTAAAAAGATCTCTGAAAGAGGTAAAGATTAATCTAAACCATCGGTCTCAAACTCAATTGCTGGAGGCCCACAGCTTTTCTAGTGATCCTAAAGACCTTGATTAGCTGTGTCATGTGTGCAGGGCTGTGGCCCTCCAGGAATTGAGTTTGAGACCAGTGATCTAAACGTATATTAGAAATGTTTTAAGAATAAATTAAAGGGTTAGTTCAAAGGGTAAATCTTACATATTAATTTTCGGAACACAAATTCAGATATCTTTGATGACCCTCCAGACAACAATAGCCGTGTTTCCATCACCCTTCAAATTGCGCAAGTTACAATTTCGAATTGAAAACACGCATAATGAAACGC
This sequence comes from Enteromius thamalakanensis, assembly GCA_032357475.1. NCBI lineage: Eukaryota > Metazoa > Chordata > Actinopteri > Cypriniformes > Cyprinidae > Enteromius > Enteromius thamalakanensis. The sequence continues at coordinate 12,667,752 of JAUCMT010000088.1, forward strand.
GTCAATTTCGCAATTTAAAATATAGCAAAAAATGTTTACGTTACGTTCGGTTTTTCTGGCAATTTGAAAAAGGAGTATTTCGCAAAACTGCAACGGAAACTTTTTATTTTCCGCATTTACAGGTCACATGGCATACGCAAAAATTCATTTCATCATTCTTCAATGTATATAACTCCAACACTTAATACAAGTTTGTCCTTGGCTTTCCCTGCTTTAAATTTTCCGACAGTTGAAACTGCACACGTACAACTGCTTCTGTAGATATGACAGTGCATACACTGTAGATATTTATATGATAGATGCATAAATATATCCAAAATCTGTTAAATCTCGCCAAATATCAGTGCTATGATTTATTGCGAGATGCATAGGGTTACGTTTTAGCTGCATACCATTGGTAAATGGAAAGGCCGTCATTTCGCATAATTTTTTTAATCGACATTTATCAAATTTTGCCATTTATCAAATAATTATGTTACTTTTATTTTCTTTGTGCACAAAGTTAAAGTTGACCCTCTGATGTCACATGGACTGTTTTATCAATGTGCGCACTATGTTTTTTGAACCTGTGAACATTGCCGTTTCACTGCTGTCTATGAGAGCTCTTAGATTCCATCAGAAATATATCAATTTGTGTTCCAAATATGAACAAAGGTCTTACAAGTTTTGAACGACATGAGAGTGAGTAATTAATGACAGAATTGTTATTTTGTTGAGAGCTAACCCTTAACAGAGTTCTCTTGGTCCATGTCTGTTGATTTCCATAGTCACGTCCACTAACATGATTCCGTGGACCAGGAATGACTTTCTTCAGTGTAAGTATATTCATGTACTTCCTTTAGAATGTGAAAGAAAACATGATAGAAGAGTTCAGCTGATAATTTAAAAGATGATGAAATATTAAGCAAATAAAAAGTACAAATACATTAAAAGATAAAACAGATTCATAATTACTGATGCGTATGTGTTTTCTCTCCATTAGATTCTCATCAGCTCACTCTGGATACAAACACAGTAAATGAATTCCTCTGTCTGTCTGAGAATAACAGAGCGATTACAGTTACTGACACAGCGCATCCGTATCCTGATCATCCACACAGATTTGATGTGTGTCAGGTGTTGTGCAGAGAGAGTGTGTGTGGACGCTGTTACTGGGAGTTCGAGTGGAGTGGGATGTGTGTGAGTTTATCAGTCTCATACAAGAGCATCAGCAGGAAGGGAGAGGGTATAGAGTGTGTGTTTGGAGGTAATGATCAGTCTTGGAGTTTGTTCTGCTCTTCCTCCAGATGCTCATATTGGCACAATAACTTAAAGACTGTTCTCCCTGTAGTCTCCAGCCATAGGATAGGGGTGTATGTGGATCACAAAGCAGGAACTCTGTCCTTCTACAGCATTTCTGACACAATGAGCCTAATGCACACAGTCCAGACCACATTCACTCAGCCACTTTACCCGGGGTTGTGGGTTTATCATGGATCATCAGTGAAACTTTGTGATATATCAGAATAGAATCTATAGAGACTATACTAGAGTTACATTACAAAACAGTATAGTCATTTATGTTCTCAGTTTTTGTCACTAAAATGACATTTCAGAATAGCCTAAATGTGTGTAATAAATACTCAATTGCATGTGCTTTTCTCAAATTCTTTGTTGATGAAAATCACATCATTTTTTTATTATTTAATTATATATTTTTTTATTAAATAACACTTTTTCATTATTAATAAAAATACCTTTCAGAAGGTAAAAAAAAAACATTATCGAGCAAATCATAACAATTGTTTCTCTACAAATTAATTGTCTGAGGTGTTTTTTTTGTGGACCAATGTATCCAAACATTTCTGTGGTGTTAGTTACTAAACAAAGTAAACCTCCTGACGGATAACATTTAATAAAAAAAATATTTCCATGTTTTATTTATTTATTTTTGTACACGACATCTTATAAAATTTATAAATATATATATACCCATAAATAACCCAAATTGTCCTATGCACGGCGCTGCTGTTCAAATGATACGTTACCCCAAACAAACAGCCACTGCGTCGTAGTATTTATTTTATCCTTATTTTATTGTGCTTTAATTAGTAACTTGTTTTATAGTTTTATGTTTATTAGTACCTTGGAGTCTTCATGTTTTGTCACAGAAGCGATTTAACAGCGCTTGCGTGAGCCGGTCTGAGCCTCGCCTAATCTGACAGGACCAGCCGTACTACGGCGAACGCTTAGCTACACTGGCCCCTGAAATATTAATAAGGCAACGTCATGGTCTATCATTAGGCCTTTCTGATTGGCTGAAAGGCAGGCGTTAGTAGGCGGGCTTTTTACAGCAGACGAATGAACGAAGGTAAGATACTATCTTATAAATATTAATTAGACTACATGCCTGCCCCCCCAATGAACGTACCTGAGAAACGTCAGCGCGATCTAATTAATATTCACGAGCGAAGCCGTCGCAATAGTAGGAATCGGATGTTCAACAGCACAATCATGAAGCGGGATGGTGGCAGCCGGTGGCTCTGTTGTGTCTTTGTCTGGCCCTGGTTACTGTCGTTAGCCGAGGACTAGTTTATTACGAGAAAAACATGTGTTGTGAGACGAGACGCGCGAGCTGTGTGATCTTGCGAGCGTTAATGCATTTATAATTATATCCGTGTATTTTCTTGAAGGAGAGTCGGGATACAGGACAGACACACAATCCCTTCAGGACATGTGAGTGCACTTACATTAGACAGCCATCTTGCGCTTTTAACAACGATTGTTGCATTTATTTAACGCAATAACCCTAAATCAAACGTATTATGTCATTATGTTAATGAGGCTTTGATGCATTATTCATAAGGAGTCGGTGGTGTGGATCACACACGCAGCGCTCGAATTACAATGTCTGTTGAAAGCATAAATATAATAATATGACCGTTTGTTTTTACTCCTTCATCCACCTTTAACGTTACAATCAAACGCACACAAGATAGCAGGTGTATTTTTAGTATAATATTGTTAGTTCTGCATCCAGCACTTGCTCTGAAAGCTTAATATAACCTAATGACAGTAACGTTATGCATAGGCTTGCACTATACTATAGTGTTCTAGCATTATCAGCTATATTGAGCTGCTGAGGGAATTTGTCCAGCCCCTCATTGCGTCCTGTCTTAAAACAATGAGCCCTATGTAGTGAACAGCATGTGGGGGTCGAATGCCTTCAGGTCAGGCTGATACCTGATCCATGTCCTGATGACAGTGGAGTCATTGTGCACTTACTATAATCTACTGTTGGGTTGTTAGCGTGTCGTCTAAAGCATGTCATATAGAAGACAAGAAAAGGACAGCTCAAAGGTGGTAGCTGTTTACACGTTTATCATAGCAATATTTATTAAAATGTTGGGGATGCTAGGGTGTTGTGGGCGGTTCTTGTAGCCCGGCTAGTTCAGCATGGTGCTCAAAAAGCTACGGTCATGGGTTCAGTTCCTAGAGAACTTGCATGCTGACACACCATTGTAAAGTTGCCCTAGATAGTGTTAGTCAAATAATGAATGTAAATAGTGGCCAGTAGGGTCTTTTATTTCCAACTTTATCCTTTATCCAATAGTTAAGCAGCTTATATAGGGTTTTATCTTTTATTTATTCTTAGTATACTGAGCTTAATCTAGTAGACTGTCTCCAATTTGAACTCTGTTTAATGCCCCGTTCACACTAGCACACAAAATAAAAATGAATGAGAAACAGAGAATACTCTTTTCAATTGCGTATGTTTAGCTATGGCGAAAACGCAAACGCCGTCATCAATGCTGGAGTTGAAAGGAGAATGAGCTGTTGGCTGTCCCTCCTGAAAGTCGCTCTTCATTTGCAAGTTAAGAGATTCTGAACTTTGGGCTGGACACGCCCACATCCGGTCGCTCATTGCCGCCATTGCTCTTGTCGCCGGAAATCGCCAGCTCTCCATTGAAATGAATGGTATTGTGTCGCTTAGTGTTCTGTCGCTGCATGTTACTAGAGGCTGTTGATAAGGTCGCTAGTGGGCGTTCTCATTACTGGTTTCTTAGTAACGTCATTGTTGACAGTGAATAGGTTAAATAAAAAACATTACGCTAAATAAAAAACCTTTTGGAGGCAAGAAAAAAAAAAGCCCGTTCACACTACATGCGACATGCAGCGACAAAGAGACGCAATCCCATTTATTTCAATGGAGAGCTGTCAATTTCCGGCGACAGTGCCTGTGGGCGTTTCTCAATGTCAAGGAAGGATCCTCGGAAGCCAGAATTTCGAGGATGCTACGTCATCGACATCCGTCGAA
>JAUCMT010000088.1:12684300-12694850 GCA_032357475.1 Enteromius thamalakanensis
GCGGTGCTAACACCGCTTTCAAATTACAGGTGTGAAACGCGTCTTTACCTGGGGTTAAAAGCGGTGTTTAGAACGCAGATAACCCGGGGTTAAGTACAGTGTGAAAAGTCCTATACTTTCATTTTAGCTTCTTTAAGTTGAAGACATTTTACAGCTGTTTATATTTGATCTCACTCTGATAATCCAGCAAGGTTAATGCAAAACTATCACTGACCTTTAGAGGAAAATAAAACTGTGTGTCATCATCATAACACTGATAAGTGACAGTGTGTTTTCGACAAATAGGACCTAGAGCTAACATACATAGGAAAAACAAGATGGGGCCTAGAACATAGCCTTGAGGAACCTCACAAACACTTAATAAGCAGAAGAAAAGGTGTTTCACTGGTCTAGGATGTTTTGAGAAGCATTTGCACCACAGTTTACTTAAAACATAATAGAACTATACTATTCTCTGAATTGCTCTTTAAAGCTGAACTGGGAACAACAACATCCGAAAACAAAAAAACAAAAAGAAAACAATTTATCCTAAAATGTCCACAAGAAAGAGAGACAGGTTCAAAATTGAAGACATAATTGTACACAGCTGTAGACAGTGGTGGTCAGTTGGAAAAATTCTTCTTCTAATCATCTCAATCATACCTGTAAAAAAATAGTAACCATTTTCTAGCTTTTTAAGGTTGAATCAGGAAAAGTAGTCAAGTCAGTTTAGGTCAAATCAGTAAGACTTTATTTGAAGGTGTCCTTGTACTTGTACTTGTACTTAAATGTGTAATTACACTGTAATAAGGACACCTTAAAGTAAAGTGTAACCGTCAAGTCAAAGGTATTTGTCCAGCTCTTTTTTTTATAAGACATTGTTTCAAAGCAGCTTAACAGTAAAACATGATTGTAATGTGCATAGTAATATCCTAACCTTACAGAGCTGATACGATAAGACATATACAATTATCTACATTTTACATAAACAGCCAGGTGATTAATATAGGAACATTTTGCTATGATATAAACAATCAAGCAGATTTTCTTTATAGCATATGTTCAAGCCTAAGACTTATACTGTATGTATGTAGATAAAATTTAATATATGCAAGCTTGCTTATTTGATCAATTCTAGGTCACACAGTACTAACAAGCAAATTTGGTCCCACTTTAACTACTATGTGCTTACACCAAACAATAAGTATTGTGTTCATATTTATTGCAAAAGACTTTTGTTGCTATTGAGGTGGGATACAGGTTAGGTTAGGGACAGGTTTGGTGGTATGGGTAGGTAATGTAATTACAAAAATGTATTACAGATGGATTTGCGTATTTGTATTCATAAATACTAATACAATGTAAAAACATATAGTATGTAAGTCCATTGTACCAAATTATTAATTTAAAGTAAGTACATAGTAGTTAACGTCACCTAATATAAAGTGGGGCCAAAGATTTTTAAAAACAGCTCACATAACTTTGCTGTCGTTGGTTTCAGAAACCAGCAAATCGTTCATCTCTGTTGCTGATGACAGAACTTGCTATCATTGTTGGCTATCATTGTTTGGTGGAAACGCACCCTTGTTTGACTTTCTTCAGTGTAGCACAAAAAGAAGATTTCAAAATATTATCCACTGGACATCGTTTACTATGTAATGAAAGTGAACGGTGACTTATGATAGTTTCTGACCATCTTCCTTTCATCTGACATTGTGGACTTGTTCTAATTTTTGATATTTAAGTAGTATGGTTGTTTGTTTTTAATAATAGTTTTTTTTTTTGTTTGTTAGGTGGATTCACTGCTCTTCAACGAGTTCAAAATGTGGAAGGAGGAGCCGACCCTGGAGAGAAGCTGCTCCTTCCTCGAGCGCGTTTACAGAGAAGATATCTACCCGTGTCTGACGTTTTCTAAGAGTGAGGTATGCTTCTGCTGTCATCCGTCAGTAGAACTTACGAGAACCTCCCTCTAACAATATTTGATAGATATTAGTTTCTGTAAATGGTTAAGCTCGATATGAGCGTGATAGCTAAGCTAATCATTGAGAATCTTGGCTAATAACTGAGATCTCCAGCTGCTCTCTGCTGGTTGAATCTACTCATGAATTGCTAAAAACATGAATATCGACTGTATATGACTGGTTTACAGTGCTACATGCTGCTTTTAATGTGAAATAGTTAACTACAGTGAAGGTTCCTAATTAAAAATATAGTGCATTACACTGCACGTAACTATTTAACTACAATGGGGTAATTTTTTGTATAATTCACATTTTCAAGTATCTTTGATCTAGCACAAAACTTTCAGCGTAACATTTAAGATGGCAGAATCCAACTTGATATATTTATACTAGGGCCGGGATTTTAACGCGTTAATTTAGATTAATTAGTTACAGAAAAATAACGTGTTAAATTTTTTAACGCATTTTAATCGCACCGCAGAACGTTTATCACTGGATAAGTTTCGGCGGACGGATTATACTGGAACACCAACTGGTGTTTTTAATGTTCTGAATGTACTTGAAAGTAGGGAGGCATCGATCCAGATCGGCCGATATGTTTGTCAGTAAACCCGGTCATGTAATCAGCGGTAAATGCCATCAGCTGTGTGATTTCACACTGAGCCGTATACGGCTTTAATTACAAAGCCTGTAATTAATTAATTAATTTTTTTAATCGAGTCCCAGCCCTATTTTATACATATACTCAGAAAGGACATGACCCAAAAAAAATGTCCTCTGCTATGGCGGCAATCTATGGCAATTATTCGCGAGCGCACAACTGATGCTGGCGCGCTCTGTTCTACATGCGAAGAAATGGGAGCCGCGTGCTCATTTCAAAACCGCGCATGCGCGTGATATGTCATCTGCGCGCAATTCAAGCACTCGCGCCAGCATTAAAGGTCATCTGCGCGCAATTCAACAATTCAATGCAGTTCAGCACGCATCCAAACTTTAGCTCTGGTCGCATCGCGGCGAAACAAAAACAACTCTTTCGTTTTGTTACAAAAAGCATGTGTAACGTGTCACAGAAAACAGGGTTTTTGTTTGGGTTTTTTTTTTGATCAGAACCTCTGTTAGGTAAGGACTTAACTTGTGGGTAATGATTAAAATGAAGCATTAATTTATCATTAAACCAGTTTGTTAAAATGACTCAAAATTACTTATTCAAACAAACTGACTTAGTAAACTGAATCAGGCTTCCCAGATGCTATTTAAAAGAGACGGGGCTGTTTAGCACACTACTTGAAATTTGTATTTTGTGCATGGTGTGTATAGTTGTGTTTAGTTATGCATAGTTTGTGATCCACAGCTCGGATCGGCCATCCTGGAGGCGGTGGAACAGAACACATTGAGCGTGGAGCCGGTGGGATTCCAGCCGCTGCCGGTGGTCAAAGCGTCTGCTGTTGAGTGTGGAGGACCCAAGTGAGTATGGCTGAATTTACATACTCAAGGGCCAGAATTTGTGAAGAAAGTAGTTTCGTCAATCTGAAACCCTCCAAATAGGAATCAAATATGATTCAAGTATCCTACATATACACTATGACAGTGATGACAGTGTAAGCGATGAACCAAAGTTAATACATTTCAGTGATGAACCAATTCTGTTTATTTTTAAATTAGCACCGAACCTCAGAAACACAAAATCAAATCAAAGTATTGCACAGAAGTAAATATCCCCTAACACAATATTACTAGAGTAATTCTTTTTTTAATAATTCAGTAAATGTACAAAGTACTTGATTTTTTTAATGTACAGTACCTAAGCATTTAAAGTACTTAGTACTAGTCAATGAACTGCATTTATTTATTTTGTATCTTGATCCTAAATCGTACATGCATTGATCTAATATAAGAAAATATTAGTGAATACTCGTCGCCGTTTAGTTTTATTTCATCGTTCTTAGAAGTGTTGTTTGTATCGTGTGTACTGAACGGCCTGCCAGCATGACTTGCTTTCGTCATTCTTTCTTCCTGTATTTGTGTCCTTTTGTTGATTCTGTTCTTGTTCCGATGGGCTCTTCCTGAGGGCAGCAGGATGGCACAGACTCTCGTGTAAGTGAATCATGATCAGACCCTTAAGTCCTCCTGATCTGACCCGTGCCGCCCTGCCTCCCAATCCTTGTCTTGATTTCCCTACCGTCTGTTTCAGGGAATTCATTTCTCAGTGCCTCATATCTATTTTCATTATTCACCCAAGTGTTAGTTTACTGTCCTAAATAATTCCTCAGACCTCCCATCAGGTTTGCAGTATAATATATTTCTAAAAGCTTTCCATCTCTTCCCCCGCTGTGCAGGAAATGTGCCCTGTGTGGTCAAACCAAAACCTGCAAGCACAGAATCAAGTTTGGTGACTCCAGCAGCTATTATTATGTATCTCCGTTTTGCCGTTATCGGGTGAGTATTGGATTACTGCCTTGTTATAGATTTCGTAGCATGTCTTATAAAACACACATTTAGTGAAAAAAGATGCTTAGGTAGATCATCTTCATCTCCCTGTGGCTCAACAACAGACACACATTAAGGCCGGGACACACCAAACTGACGGAATTTGTTGCACTGCACTACATCCAGTAAAGACAGCAGAATAGGGTCTATTTTATTTTGTCTCGTCATACCGTGTCGCACCACGCACAGTGACACAGACACAGTGAGAGAGAGGGGAGTAGCCTAGGCTCCGTCAGATAAGCAGAGTGGATGTAGCTGCAGATGATGAGAGAAGATGAAAAAAATGATTGCCTGGCTTCGATTCGTCTGAAAATAATTGAGGCACCAACACTTTTTCAGACCAGATTGTTACACCATGTGCACGCTTGAAAATACAATATAACCTATTCTGTTGTCTATACTGGATGAGGCACGACAAATTCCCAACAGAAAACTAATGCTGCGTTCTATTTATGACATATTGACACAAGTTTCAAATTCACTTTGAAATTCAAATGCAAAGTCACTTTGTCACGTCCAGTAGACAGATTTTAACTGTTTCTGCGCGGCGCAACAACTGTCATGTTCTGTGTAGACATGGTGTTACTTAATCATTTAAGTCAATACTGCCTATATGAAAACTAAAAAAGTTAGGCACACCTGTGCAAGCAGTGCAAAAATTGTTCTAGAGCCCAGTAAACGTATTAAAAGTTTAACATTAATATGAAAATATATTTGGCGATGTGCTAAGCTTCTAACATCAGACCAGTGTTGGGAGTAACACATTACAAAAGTGGAAACGTGGCATGATTTCGTCCTCTGTGTTCCTCTGCCTGGCTCACACTAGCCAGTGGCCCGAGCACGTCTTTTTTTTTTCCTTCTACCGAAACAGCTTATACTGTTTCATCTAATAAAACAGTTTAGTTTTGTGTGTAAAAACAATTAGATTTTGTTAATTTAGAAAAATGCTTGGAGCATTTTTGTTCATTAAATATAAGTTTTAGTTTCACAGTAAATTTTTATGGTGGCCAGCCGCAAACAGTGCTGATCATAAACTATATTTGATCAATTTAACTTTTTAAATCATCACAGCTTGCCAAAAAAATATAAAAAACATTTCAAGCATTTAACAATCTATAAACGTTAAACCACCTCCAGTGGAATCTAAATGGCAGACGCCATCACTTTACCGAGAGTAATACATCAGAACAGTACAGGTTCTACATTTATTTGGGTGTACTGACAATATCTTGAACAGGAGCGCTTCACAAAAATGAACTGAAACGCAGCGAAAAAAGTCATAAATACAAAAAGCTTTAAATGACCACTTAAAAAAACACAAACAAAAAAAATCAAAAACAACTTTCATTATAATTTTAATCCATAATGATGACTTAAGGTGCATCAGAGGAGATGGAATTTTGAATCAGTAATATTGTAATGTAAGACATTACTTTTAAATGGCAGTAACAAGTAATATATAATATAGTACAGTTTGGAAGTAACTTGCACAACACTGCATCAGACCATCCTATCAAATCAAACAAGTGGATCAAGAAAGCATTTGCAAAGAAGGAACCTGGAAGTTTGCTGTAGCATTTCATCTTGATTCACTTCAGCAAAATTAGTAAATTTGATGAGGTCATAAGGTTAGAAAACTGACTGACTGAAAAAACTGCAGAAGTAAAATACTGTGCTTAATGAAAGCGTAAGTGTGACTTGGGCCTGAATGTAAGGGGATTCAAAATGAGAAAAAAAAAAGAATTGTCGTTTGTATAAATGTCACTTTTCTTTTCTATCTACATCAGATCACATCCGTCTGCAACTTCTTCACCTACATTCGGTACATCCTCCAAGGACTAGTCAAACAACAAGATGGTAAGCTAATAAGTCATCTCTTATCTAGTAAGTAGTCACAGAACTACGTATCATCATCCAAGCTTAATGCTGTTCTCCACATGATTTAATATGGTTGATTATAAGTTTTAGTTTTACTTACTAAAGTAAATTGTTCTTACAGCATGAAATCTACGTTTACATGCGCGATTATTTCCAATAATCAGAGTAAGGGCTTAATCGCTTTATGATGTTTACATGTCAAGAGCAAGTTTTTCCACTCCCGTTTACATGCTATTTTCAAATTCTTATTATTCGCTAAGAATTGTGGTTAATTTTCTACTGCCATAATCACATACCCCACTGCATAGAACAAATTATGGACTCAGAAAGAGCGCAGATGCGTTACCTAACCGGTTTACATTTATTTTACATCTAATGAAAAACAATTTTTTGCTTATATTCCATGCTGTTTCAGCAGCAGTGTAATTGTAATTCGTTTCTCTATGCTGCTGTCTCTGTTTCTGGATAAGAGTGAAAGTAGCGAGTTGTGAGTTTCCCCAGAAATATGCTTTCTTATCCGAAAACGCATATTATTACAGGTCCGTGTCACGTAATTCATGTAAAAGTAATTATAAATGTGTCCGGGGAAATCAGATATTTAAAATAATTAGTAATAGTTTTTTTCCAGGAGTTTGTGTGGCAAAGATGAATATGACAATCTTCCCATACGTAATTTAGAAGTCATAAATTTACGATTATAATTAAGTTAGTTTTCAATTTGTTTTATTTATTTAAAGCTTTCTATAGATACATTTATCATTTTTCTATTTATTTCATTTTTCTCCTGTTCAAGAAGCGAAGGCAGAAAATCACGTTTTGTTGATGTTGCACACAAATAAGACCCTCTGCAGTTCTAAATGATGGATCTTACCTTTATCGAAAAAAATGACAAGGAATTGTCTCCGCAACCCAGTCTCAGGGTATTTATTCGTGGCAGTGAAACGTTTATTTCGTTATTTCCAGCACGTTTTTTTTTTTTAAAACTAAGATGCATCCAATGGAAATGCGTTAGTTTGAAAAATGTGCTGGACTTACGAAAATAATGAAATAGACGTGTCTCTGCCACGAATAAATTAAATTACATGACTAAATCATGAACTGCCGTGAGACTCCAGAGTGAGCTTCCAGTCTCTGAACACATGAGGATATGCTAGCGCACTTTTGTTCAAACATTTTTATATGCTTGAATTATTTTATTATGTAGGCTACATTTATTTTATTTTAGGCAAGTCGTGATGATTTCAAAAGGCATCAGCTACTTTCTGCCGCTGACCACTTTGGTCTTTACTTTTAAAAACAAAAATGTATAGGCTATTTAATAAATAAAACTGCTCCAAACGTTTTTCTAAATTGAAACAAAACGAACAATAATAATTGTGCCATTACACACAAAACTAAACTATTTTAATAGCCGAAACGGTAGTAAAAGCCATAAAAGACTGGTCAGAGCGGCAATATTTCGATTAAGGTGTTTACATGTCTGAATATTTAGATTAAAATCAGTGTAGGCCACCTATGATAATACGATTATGCTTAATGCGATTATGATCTTAATCGCATTATTATAATCGAAGCATTGCGTTTACATGAGGTAAAGTTTAATCGCAATATTGTCAAAATCTCATAATAATCGCATTAAGAGGGTCCATGTAAACGCATTGTCATTGTCAGCTGAATATCTTATGTAAGGGATTTACAGATAAATGCATTATTCATAATTCAAATGCTTTTTTTTGTTCTGCTATATCTGCAAACAGTTTCTAAATCTGTAGTTCACGGCTCCGGTTAAGTGCATTTGCATCATCTTTGGTTTGGTGGTTGTTGTTTTATACATTTTAAGTAAATTAAAGGAATAATTCACCCAAAAATGAGAATTACTGCATAATTTAAGCCATCCCCAAGCCATCCTAGGTGTATATGACTTTATTCTTTCATACTTCTTTCAGAGTTTAAAAAAAAGAAAAATGTATCCTGGCTTTTGCATGCTTAGTAATGCAGGTGAATAGTGGTCCTTATTTTGAAGCTCCATAAATCGCATATATCCATTGCATATAGACGTCAGCCAAGAAGCCGGAAGTCAGTGATTTACCAGTGAGTTATATTTTTAAAAATACAATTATTATTAAAACCCATTGGTCTGCTTGAGAAGACATGTGGTAACCCCCTGGAGGCGTGTAGGTTAGTTTTACGATGGATATATGCAATTTATGGAAATAATGGCCACTATTTACCACCATTAAACAGGATTTGTTACTGTGACAAATGTTTGCAGCAATTGCAAATGTAATAATGCATAAGTTTGTTCTTATGAAAATCTTTCTTCTAATACGTCATGTCGCTGTGTTTTTACCAAGCAGAGCAGATGTTCTGGGAGGTCATGCAGCTGCGGAAAGAGATGTCCAACGCCAAGCTGGGGTACTACAAAGACGAACTGTGAACGTCATGGGAACGCCATCGTCTTAACCCTTTCCGCTCCTTGACATGATGGAGTTTACCGGTCCTGTCAGAGTGGCTTCCCAGGGACCACCACACCTCATTATATTTATTGAAAACCGAAGGAGAAAATGACACTAAAGCATGAACTGTAGCTGGAGGTTGTGTCCTCTCTGAAGAATCTGTACAATGAAGGAAGAACCACACTCAAATAAACGCGTCTCAACCTCTATTAGATTGATATGTTCAGTGCCGTAGCTAGCTGTGTGCTGTTGTGTTTCTATATCTGGAATGTTCTGTGCGGACCACTATATGTATTTCCTCTTGAGTCTCATCTAGCCTCCTTCATTTTGATTTTAGTGCCTTTCTGGAAGCCTGAATAAAGTTGTGCACCTCCAGAGGAGAATTAATGCTGGTGTTTGTCCTCATGAAACGGTATCATACAGCATGTGAAGATAAATAAAGACATTCTCTGCTGTAAAGGGCCATTCACTCCGTGGGTGATTAATATAAAGATAACTGTAACTATACAAATGTAATAATCATTCCAATTCTGATTGTCTGTTAGTGTTTTTATTGTTCATGAGCTGAAAAAAGGGATCGCTTAAAGAGTTACTGTAGCTAACCCAAAAATTCACCCTCATGTCATTCCAAACCCATATGATTTTAAGATATTTTGGATGAGTCCTGAGAGGTTTCTGCTCCAGCTTTAAAAGTCTATGTAACCAATATGTATGTACAAAACTTATAGAATAGAAAAGTCGACTTTCTATGATGAACAGATTTTTTTTTTTATCTGAAAAGTTCTTGACACATATTTAAAAAAACTTGTGCATGTTTTGCGAAGACTATATAACTTTTTGTATCTTTTATGATTTGGTTTCTTGGACTTTGGAATCTTTTATTTTGGGTTTTAAAAAATGCTAATGCTAAAAATCTCAATTTAGCAAACTTTAAAGATCTCGAGCATTTAAATAGTAAGACAACAACATGCGCTTATAATAAACAGAACATGCCTTTGTTGTTCTGTGTTCCAGTCTAGTAAAGTTATCAGTCTTGGTGTGAACAGGCCTTAAGGTTGCGGCAGAAACATTAAATTACCATTTAAATATTAATTTTAGAACGGTTAGAACCATCAACTAATTTGTTCATTCAGCGAACACATAGTGTAGCAAGGGTCACAATCGTACAGGGACATTACTTTGCAAGGCAGAATCAGAAACTTGTGACTCATTTTTGCAAAAGTTTTATTAACTCTAAGTTAACTCACATTTATAAACACACACAAATAAATACACTCACACAAAGGGGAATGTGCAAAGCAAGACTTAAGGGTGAACCATTAAGAAAGAGCTAGAATTTAAGTTACCTGTAAAACCATCAGTGCATATCTAATATTAACAACAATAACAATATACACCATGATAAGTGTTCACTCAAAGGAAATTTTCCTGTGAATTTAGGGAAAAGTCCATTGTCTTTAGACTAGTCAGAGTTGCTCTGCTCACATTCCTTCGAGCAATAAACCAAATCTTTATCAGTCGGTTGTCATGGGAATCAAAGGCCTGGCTTGCCCCCCTGGGATTTTAACTGTCAGTCGGGGGATGTCTTTGAGTTAGAGCTTGAGATCTTTGCCCGAACCCGACGGGACCCGACAGGTCGGGTTCGGGCTTAATTAATATAAATTTACACTGGCTCGGGCCGGGCTCAGGCTTGCGCGGTAAATGAACGGTCATGTGGTGCTGTTTAACACCTGCTAGTGCCCAGAATCAACCAACAATCAAATCGTTTGTTACAGTATCAAAACCCATC
>JAUCMT010000088.1:12698823-12713607 GCA_032357475.1 Enteromius thamalakanensis
ATCACACATTTAGACTGATTTGTGAACAATGTTTGAGAGAAATGGTAATATTGTGTATCTGGAATGAATTTTAGATCCATCTCATGAAAAATCGGAGCAGAAACAAAGGTGTTGCGTTTATATTTTTGCTGAGTGTAATAAGTGTACACAGAACACATTATTCAAACAACCTTTATTTTGTATGCAATTAATCATTTTTAATCATTTGACAAAAAAAAAACATCAGCTAGCTTTTATTTCTGTACTTTTGTTCACATAAATATGTGTATATTTTCTTGAAGGCATTAAGTTTTAAAATATGATTTAAAGGAAATTTTGGCATTATTATAACATATTATAATATAAATTATTTATAAAATAAATTGTTAAAATGAAATGTATATCTGAAAGTTTTCTGATACATTAAGAAAACAATTTACAGCAGCAACAGTAAAGTTGGCATCAAATTTTAGTTGTACAAAAGCTGTTGCTGGGTGGTACCTTTTCAAAAGGTACACTTTTGTACCTATTAGGTTCAAATTTGTGCACTTTAAGTACTAATTTAAGTACCACCTTTCGAAAAAGTACCACCCCAGTGACAGCTTTAGTACTAAATTTCCAACGGCAGCGCTCCAGTTCTATCTTATTTACCTCTAAATGGCATATATTAGTATTTCAAAAACACATTAATATTTGGAAAGTATATTAGTCCCTAAATTATAGATATTTGTACCATTTGAAAGGGTACCGCCCAAGTGACAGTTTTCTGAGATGAAGTATGAAGGATACAAATGACTCGCATTTCTATATTCACACCATTTTTAATAGGACAGATATGTCTTACAAGAAGACAAGGGTAGACAAGAGTTGAATTCGAAGGTCTAATGAGAAGCAAAAATGGTTTTAAAATTTCACATACATCAGCTCAAACACACCCTGAGTAAAGACCGTGAAAGCCTTTAAAGCCGGGCATCTGGTGAATAAGACTGACAGTAATTTAAAAGCAATGCCCCTCTTCACTAGTCTCTAGTGATTCGGTCTCTCTCTACCCGTTAATTAGTTTGTCTCCAACTGCTGATTTAGCCTCGTGTCCTTGCAGGAAGCCGTGTGGTAGGTCTCTTTTACAGGCTGATTAATCCTGTTCAGGCCCGCAGAGTGGTGTTAGACCCCGTCAGCAGCTTATTAGCATGTGTGCCTACTAGCAGAGCCCTCGCTACTTAAGGCTTAATAATATGTGTTTCTTCAACTAACGTTCTTATTAGTGCTACTAAGTGACGATCGCACTTATAAATAGTGCTGTGTGCTTTTTAATTAAGGTCTATGAAATCATAGGCTTGATGTGCGAGCGCGTGTGCGCATGATAAATGAGGGGTGTTCGTGCTGGTGTTATGACTGCTGAGTTTACCTCACACACTTGCCCTAACAAGAACGCACACACACACACACTCTTCACACCTTTCTCTTGATGATTTATGATCTGAGGTGCAGCAGCCTCTTTACAGTGCAGTTTTGCTGAGAAGATAACACAGCAGCTCCAGAGATACAGGCATGTAATGTTAAACATCAATTAGGTTGTTGCCTACTCATACATGCCACGTTTCCCTTTGGAATTGTTATGTTTAAAGAGGGCCGTAACCATCTTTGACACTGAAGGGGACGTGATTGTTTATTCAGACACTAGTCCTGTTTCAAATGCATGCAGGTATTTAATCACGTTCATGTTGATGGAAAAAAGAATATCACTCAAAAATTTTAAGTGTCATCGTTTACTCACCCTTATGTTGGTCTGTTTTATTCCTTCTGCTGGACACACAATAAGATATTTTGAAGAATGTGTGTCCAAACAGTTGCTGGTAGCCAGTGAATTTTATAAAATAAAGAAATAAATACTTTTAACTGTCTGTGTGTGCGTGTGTGTCTGCGTGCGTGGTGTGTGTGTGTGTGTGTGTTCAAAAATAAAGGTTATCAAATTTGTTCTAAGACAAGAATGCATTTTGGTTTTAGGAGCTTAGACAAAAGATTTCGATCCACTTTAAATGTTGACTGTATATATATACTGTATATATATATATACATGTGTATGCATGTATTTTTTTCTAATTAATTTATTTTATTTGTATTTATTTTTATCTATACTGAAAGTAAATGGTTAACCCAGCAACTGTTTGGTTACAATATCTATAATTTTATGTACAACAAAAGAAAAATTGAGGGCGAGTAGTAATGCCAAAATTAAAGTTCTCCCCCTTAAAAAGATGAGAGTGGCCTGTAATTTTCATCATAGGTATACAGGTACCTCAACTATGAGAGACAAAAAAAAATAAATCCAGAAAAATCACATTGTAGGTTTTTTAATGAATTCATTGGTTAAATTAATAAAATAAGTATTTGGTCACCTATAAACAAGCAAGATTTCTGGCTCTCACAGACCTGTAACTTCTTTAAGAGGCTCCTCTGTCCTTCACTCGTTACCTGTATTAATGGCATCTGTTTGAACTCGCTATCAATATAAAAGACACCTGTCCACAATCTCAAACAGTCACACTCCAAACTCCATTATGGCCAAGACCAAAGAGCTGTCTAAGGCCACCAGAAACACAATTGTAGACCTGCACCAGGCTGGGAAGACTGAATCTGCAAAAGGTAAGCAGCTTGGTGTGAAGAAATCAACTGTGGGAGCAATTATTAGAAAATGGAAGACATACAAGACCACTGATAATCTCCCTTGCTCTGGGGCTCCACGCAAGATCTCACCCTGTAGGGTCAAAATTATCACAAGAGCTGTTATCAAAAATCCCAGAACCACACGGAGGGACCTAGTGAATGACCAGCAGAGACCTGGGACTAAAGTAACAAAGGCTACCATCAGTAAAACACTGCATTGCCAGGGACTTAAATCCTGCAGTGCCAGACGTGTGCCCCTGCCAGTACATGTCCAGGCCCGTCTGAAGTTTGCTAAAGAGCATTTGGATGATCCAATAGAGGATTGGGAGAATGTCATATGTTCAGTTGAAACCAAAATAGAATTTTTTTGTAAAAACTTAACTTGTTGTGTTTAGAGGAGAAAGAATGCCGAGTTGCGTCCAAAGAACAAGCATGGGGGTGGAAACATCATGCTTTGGGGCTGTTTTACTGCAAAGGGACCAGGACGACTGATCCGTGTAAATGAAAGAATGAATAGGGCCATGTATCATCAGATTTGGATGGTCTGGAATTTTTTTCTTCTCATTTTGTATCTCATACTGTAGTTGAGGTATGCCTAATGTATGATGAAAATTACAGGCCTCTCTCATCTTGCATGAGAACTTGCACAATTAGTGGCTGACTAAATACTTTTTTGCCCCACTGTATAATGGATAAAATAAAGTGCCCAAATATCCCAGCATATTTATATTGTTTTGAAGTCATAACATGATAAGTAATTGTGCAAATATTACAATTTATTAATCAAAACTCTGTAAATTTGCGTGAAAAGGAATAAAAGGTGTCAGAGTTTTACTGCCTCTAGTGTTAATTTCTTTTGGAAACTTTAGTGATATGCAATTAATACACATTTTGTGTCTCACTAAAAAGTACACCAAGGTACGTTTATGCAATGAGACCAGGTATGAAATAAAAAAAAATGGATTTGAATGTTTTTTTCCATCAGGACAGGATGTGAGTGGTGTGTTAGAGAGTGCCGTAGTAGACACCAGTATTCTGGAGCAGTATTTGAGCAATGAGACAGATCCCACTTTGTGAGTTCTTTCAAATATTTTAAGTAAAACCATTTTAAGTAAAGTCCACTTAACCTCCTCTAAATGACAGGTTGGCACAGAAAATGATTATTTGCTTTTAGCATGTTTTTCATATTTCTTAGTATGTTACCCGAGTCACCACCAGATTCAGGATCAGAGCGTAGTTCTCCACCACAAATACCAGGTGAAGTCTTCTGTGATTCGAAATCCCAACCTCAAAGTTCTTATATTGCTGCTTGTAGTCATTAAATCTATCTTTTCACCAGATTCAAGATGGTCACCGGAACAAAGCAGTAATGATGTGTATATCCTATCAGAAGACTCCTTTCCTCTATCCTGTCCCTTTAAAGACAGGAAACATGATGTTGGCAATCCCCTTGGGAACCACATTAAAGCCATTTCACCTGCTTCGCTCCATCAGTACAGTCTCAACACAACCGAGAGTTACACACAGGGAAGAACATCCCATAATGCACCCATCAATGGTGTTCCCCTATATACTCAGTGCCCACCGATGGGTTTTCCAGCAGGACATATGCCAGCTATTGCAGCTGCAGCCTCCTCATCTGTGCCCCATCCAATGTGCTCAGAGACAATGTACCCTTATGTGCCCCCAAAACATGATCAACATGTAGGGTAAGGATGCGTGTTCTGCTTATTTTTGCTGTTCATTCAGTATATTTACAGTCTGTAGTGCTTCCTTTAACAGAAGTGTCTTACACGAGAATAAGAAAAGAAGAAGGTCAAACTCTTTTGAGAAGCAGACAGAGCAGAGGTGTGCTGACCCAGTTTGGACCAAACCAACATTTTGTAAGTATCAAATCATGCGCATAATGTTTTCAGTCTACCTGAGGTGACCATCTAGAAATGTTGCTTTCACATTGTACTTTTGGGTTTGTAAAAGTTTCTAAGCTCAAGTGACCTTTCCCAAATGTGCTTGGAAAATGATATGAAAGCGATTGTAGTAGAAGTGGATCGCTGTCAATGAAATGTGGTTCAGTTAGTGCATATTCACACTCACAGAAGGTGTATCTCTTTGTACTCTCATGTACAGTACTTTGCAACGTTTTTTGTTCCAGGGTTAGCATTATCTGAGGTATTCTGGGGCATCATCTCTTCTCAGGTGTTTGATCATCTCAGATCTTTGTAAGGGTTGGATCCAGACTGAAGCTTTGTATAATTCTTAGTTGCCTCAGGATGCCAGTCCCTTGACAGAAACCGAGAATCAAATGGAGACTAAATTAGCGTAGCTGCTGTTCCAACCAGGAAAAGATGATGTCTTTAACGCAAACAAAAGAATTATAATGTGAACTTGATCAAATATAGCTGAATAACAGAAGGGTATTCCAGAGTTTGGGAGGCAATTGCAAAAAAGCTCTACCTCCTTTATTGAACTTTGCTGTCCTAGATATTACCAGGAGTCCAGAGTTTTGCAACCTTAGGGAGCGTGATGGATTGTAGTGTGAGACCGTTAAGAGCCTTCTAAGTAGTTATATTTTGTAACTGATGCAGATCTTAATAAGTAGCCAGTGCAGACACTGTAAAACTCTGTTGTGTCTGTCAACTTAGATGATTTAAAAGTCTCATCTGGTCTTGTAGAAATATATAGTTGAGCATCATCAGCATAACAATGGAAACTAATCCCAATGCAACCTAAACACAGACGAGAACCAACAAAAAATGACGGAGAACTAAATGTTGCAGGAGTGGTATCCTGTAGCAACAGAGGTTAAGGTCTGACCAAAATGGAGCCCAGTGAAGGCAGTGAGCCAGTGGGATTATGGGCCAGATTGGAAACGAAAGAACTAGGAGCTAAGGCAGATCCAACGATTTGAGGGGCTGAGGTGTAGTCCAGTTATCAGAGGCTAGAGGCGGAAACAGGTGATTCTTATGCCTAGGCAGAGCTGGACACTGGAAGGCCCAAGGTGGATCAGAGTGTCCAGAGGGCACAGTCAGATTTTTCAGATGCCACGACAGTTCACTATCTGTTGTAAATGTATGGGAGAAATAAAATAAAAAAAAAAAAAAAGTAAAATTCCACTCCATGCTCATGCACCTGATTAGTCGTATCTTGAGTCTCAGGCTGCAGGATGATCTGCTCTGTCACTCTAGTTTGCGAAGGCTTGTTGATCTTGTTGGCTCTCAGTCTGCGGTGGGCTCTAATGAACACTCTGTAGTTTGTGGAAATAGATGAACTAATTAACAATGAGGAGACAAGATTACAGAAGGCAGAACTAACAACACAATGAAAACACAGAAAAAGTTTATTATGATGATTTTAATAATATACATTCAACATCTAGCATACCAAAATTGACTTATCTCACCAAAATCTGTTTTAGGGAAACTCTGTGGTTGCAATGTCTCCAGGCAACTATTTAATATGCTGTGTCTTATGCTCATGTATTGTTAATAAATTTAAATGTCAGGTTGGATCAGCCAATGTGCAAGTTTGTGTATGATGATAATAACTATATCTTTGGCAACTTGAGCTTTTAACACTGAATGCATAATTATACAATGACTTTAATATTTAGCCACTGGCTCTTTTATCAAGAAGGTGGGATATATTCTGGCATACTGCATGTTGCACTTTCTCCCATTCATAGTAATTGAGTTTACCATCTTGGTATATACAAAGCCTTTGAGTTCAAACAGTAAAACATGTTGGTTCAGCTGATCCTAATCAATGAAATTCATTGGCGTGTTTGTACACGCAGAGTTGTTTTGGCATCTCGAAGCGAGATTCCTATTCATCGGTCCCCAACGTGGCGTTGAAGTGACCGACTGAAAGGGAACCCATTTTTTCTGTAAACTCAGACTATGCAGTATGAGACTTTGTGTTGAATGCTTGTGTTGTCTTCAGGTCCAGAAAGTGGATCATATGAAGCACAGTGTTATGACAGTGACACAGCTGGTGGAAGTCCAGTGGGCAGTGCGCACCAGTTGCTAACATGGGACCGCTATCAGCCAAATCAGTGGTGCTCACTACACAACAGCAGATCTCAAAGCCTGTGAGTAACTACCAAAACTTTCTAACGTGAAATGATAGACGAGAACCACGATACTATGATTATATTAGATGGCATAATCTGGTACTTGTAGAGCAAAGAGCACCATAGGATTACCATGTAGAAGACATCTTCTACTTCCATTTACCAATAAAACCCATGAAGCTCATGTGTCTTTTTTTCTTTTGAGTAGACCACCTCCAGGTTACCATGTGGATACTGATAAGGGTTTCAGTTACTCCACAGCTGATGAAGCCTTTGTTTGTCAGAAGAAGAACCACTTCCAGGTGACAGTTCACATAGGGATGGTCGGGGATCCTAGATTTGTCAGAACATCAAGAGGTCTCATGCCCATAGAAAGCTTCCACGTGAATGTCTTTGGGGTCAAGGTAGTAATAACATGGCTGAAAACCTTACAGAAACATTTACGTTCTGAATGAAGATGTTTATTTGACACTTGAATCTTTTTTGTAGCTTGAAACACAGAACCATTTCATCACTATAGAGCAGTCGCAGTCAGACCGCAGCAAGAAACCATTCTTACCAGTCAGGTAAGTGTTAGGATACTTAAAGCTATGGAAAAAAAATGTATACTGTGTAATTCATACTGATTTTTGGTTTAACATCTCTTTCAGAGTAAATCTGCCAGAAGACAATACCACAAAGGTGACATTAGGAAGGTTACACTTTAGTGAAACCACAGCAAATAATATGAGAAAAAAGGGCAAACCCAATCCTGATCAGAGGTCAGTCAAAAACAATGGTAACCTCTTTGAATGCAGGTCAAACCTATACACATACTTTGTCTGAATATGCCTAATTCCGCTCTATAAGGTATACATAAAACAGTAGACCAAAAGTGCAGTATGTTCAAATTCATAGTATTCCAAAAACAATAGATGTAGAAGTACATGGATGATACTTTACTATTCCATAAAGCCTCAAGAGGATTTGTGAATGGCAGTGAACTAGCTAGATCATGTGGTAGTGAAAACATGGCAGATGTCATTCCTCCAAATTTAATTTTAACTACTAATATTGATAATATGTACAGTAAGTTTCAAATGTAGTACCTACTAGACAGTATGCAATTTTGAATGCAGCTATTCTGTCATTTGATAGAGCAATAACCCAACTAAATATAGAGTTTTTGTTTTTGACACTTTTTTACATTTCATGTTATTTTTTTTGAGATTTTTGGTCAGTTCAGTTTAATGTTTTAAATGTTTTTTAGAAATTTAATGTTCTAAACATGCCTCTCCAGAAACGATCTTCCTCTAATCCACTAAACATTTATAGTGAACTTCAGGGATGCAAGTTTTTAACCTTTTGGTGAAAATTGCTTTTTTGGACTATGTTTCATAGGTACTTTAAGATGGTTGTTGGTCTGTATGCTATTGTGAATGAGGAATGTTTTCTGCTGGTTGCTAATATTTCTGAAAGAATCATTGTTAGGGTAAGCTTTTGGACCTTAACCAGAATATTTTTCTATGTACTCCATATTTCCAATATTTCTTGATGTGTGCGAAAGTGTTTTTCAAACATTTTATCATCTTTTCATCTTAAGGCCTCCAATCCTGGTCAGTTCGAGAATGATAGTGACGTGCTCTGGCAAAGAGGGCAGATCCCAGAGTCTGTGGTGTGTCACGGGAGGATTGGAATTAACACAGACAGCCCTGATGAGGCTTTGGTGGTTTGTGGGAATGCCAAGATAATGGGCAACGTCATGCATCCCTCAGACAGAAGGGCCAAACAAAACATTCAGGAAGTGAGTGTCTGTATGCTTAGACCATTGTTCTCAAACTCCAATTCTGAAGGTCCACAGCTCTGCAGAGTTTAGCGCCAACCAGCTTCCTTCTTGTAAGTTTCTAGTGATCCTAAAGACCTTGGTTAGCTGGTGTGTTTGGTTAGGGTTGGAGCGAAACTGTGCAGAGCTGTGGCCCTCCAGGAATTGAGTTTCAGACCAATGGCTTATAATAACACCAATACAACGACAAAATATCAAAATGGCATTCAAAGCTTTCTCAAATGTACGACCTCCCTAAAGCGATTCTGTATATTTCTGGTATTAACATCAGACATCCAGTGAAAACCACTAAAATGTTTGGTCGGTGATGTTGTAGGTAGACTCAACGGAGCAGCTCAAGAGGATTACTCAGATGAGAATAGTGGAATATGATTACAAACCAGAGTTTGCCTCAAGGATGGGAATTGATCAGCATCACGAAACAGGTACAGGCTAAATTAACACATACAGCGCACTTTTTTTAAATTCAATGTTGTCACATATCGGGTGTCTCTTTGATTAGGAATCATAGCGCAGGAAGTTAGAGAACTCCTGCCCTCGGCTGTGAGGGAGATGGGCGACATCACATGTGCAAATGGGGAGAAGATTGATCAGTTTCTTATGGTGGACAAAGTAAATTTGTCAGATATTTGTTATTTATAGCAGTGACATTCTCTAAACTCTTATGAAGGGTGTGTGAAAGTAATGTTGTTCGTTATTTCCTAAAGGAGCAGATATTTATGGAGAATGTAGGTGCTGTGAAGCAGCTGTGTAAACTCACAGATAACCTTGAGACTCGTATTCAGGAGCTTGAGGTCTGGAACACTCGCTTGGCCAAGCTGAAGAGGCTGGGTAGCATGCGGTCCAACAGCGGCAATTCTACTAAAGGGTCTGGATCAATTTTTTTTTTTAACTTACCATACCGCATTTCCCTCTCAGATGCTCTTTCATCAAGTTTGTTGCACATTTTCTCAACAAACATGAAGCTCCATGCATCAGTGTTTCCTAGAGTCCATCACTGAACATTTTACCTACAAATTACTGTACACTACCATAAAGTACTTAAAGTGCTGTATTTTCATGCACTTATTTTGTACTTATACTTTGTACTTTTGTACTTGTACTTTAATATACAAAAAAATATTGTTTAGTACTTCTTAAGATAAACAAACCATCTAACATACTATCTCTGTATTTAAAAATGTTTTTAGTTTCCACTTGTAATACACTTCTTTCATACACTTCTTTAATACACTAGTACAAGTGTACTACAAGTGGTCAATAAATATTTTTTTTTTGCATTGTAGTTCATATTCATGGTTTCACTGTGCGATTTTTGTAAAAGTCCTTTAGGATTGTGCTTGTCAGACTGTACGAACGTGATGATCATGTCACACTGTGGGATCTCAGATTGTACAACTGTATTAAGTCAAGCTGTGTTAAAAAAGGTGCACGCAAAAAAAGTGTAGCCAGCAAGCTACATGGCATGCAAAGATGAAAAGTATCATCTATATAGGCTATATAGTATAGTTTATCATGAAAAGTATATGAACTGCGGCAAAACCAGCATATTTAAGAAGAATATTATAAGCAGCAACACACACCCACATGAAAAAAGTGGTGCAACCAGTATATATCATAGCAAAGGCAACATATTAGATGAATTTCACAACCGGAGGGCAAAAGCGGGAGTTTGTGGCATATAGAAGAAATCTATGCCATTAATTCTGATCACGGCTTGTCTTGAAATATGAAGAAAGTCTAGGATTTTAGAAAGGATTTTTGTGTCAGATGGCCAAATCGTGGCTAAAATCACAGTGTGACCCAGGCTTTAGAGGATCTACTAAAGAATCATTTTTATTATATTAACTACAAAATAAGAGCATGAAAATAGATCACTTTAAGTACATTATGGAAGTGTACCTATTTTTCAACAGGGAAAATAGGCATTAGTTTGACATGCAAGAAAAAAAATTGTGCACACAATTTACTAATACATTCCCTTGATTTGCTAAATTGTGTGGACAGTTTATAAATCGAGAGAACAAAATAGTAAATTGTGCACACGATTTAGTCTCACATTTTTTTTTCTGCATGTAATGTGCAGGGCTCCATATTAGCTTGATCCATTAAAATAACTAGAACTGAAATGAAAATTGATACATTATATATATATTTGAAAGAAAACTAAAATTTACACAAACACACAACAAAATAACTGCAATCATCTGAAATAATTTGTTTTACTAAAGTCTTTGTTTTACAGGAAAATCAACAAAAACCACACACTCCATTCAAAACTTCCTCCGCCAGCACCACCGCAGTCAAGCACAGTATGTTAAAATCCCTTAATTTATCAATTTGTACAATAAATGTGACAAATATGGATACTTCATATTTCTCTTTCAGAACTACTTCTGTGGGATATATCACAACTGTCTTCAACACAGAGTATTCCAAGCTAGTATTATCATGCTAGTAACAACCATGGCTCTTTGGTAAAACATTCTTAAGTACACTTTATATTAAATTTTCTATATACAGTATGTACTGAGCAAAAGTCTTAGGCCACTAGTATTTTCACCAACATAAAAAACAACAAAAAAAGATTTTTAAGTTGGTTATCTCTATCTTTTGCAGTAGTAAATTATTAGTTTACATTTCCAAACATTATTTTTGTCATTAATTGTAATTGTAATGCAGTGAGATTATTGTCTGCACAAGGAGTCTGACAACAGCCAGTGCTCCACACAAAGATCTGATCTGATCATCATCCAGTCTGTCTGGAATGACATGAAGTAACAGAACAAACTGAGACAGGCTCAATCCAGAAGAACTGTGGCAATATCTCCAAGATGCTTCAAAAAATCGGCAAAGCAATTTTTTTTTAACAAAACAGATTGTAGCAAAGCCCTGAACATTATCAAGTAGGAGAATAGAGTAATGGTAATGTATAATGATGAGAATTAAACTATTTATTTATCTAATGCAGAGATGGTCTCTGTAGTCAAGACAATGATAATCACTAGAAATCAGGTGTCCGCAACTAAGCAAGCCAGAGGCAACAGAGGCATCCCTGAGAGAATGGGGGAAAAAATCCTCTTGAGAACCAGGCTAAGTTTGGGCCAGTTTTCCTCTGGCCGGACGCCCAGCACCTAATTTCCAGTTCTTGTCTCCGATGAAGATAATCTCTTTGTTCTGGTACACCATCTGATCTGGATACGGACTGAGGAACAGAATAAGAGAGACAGACTAATATTAGCATAGATGCCATTCTTTTTACGATGTAACGAGTACATGTGTGTTACGGGGAGTGTTCCCAGTTCCGGCTGATCTAATTAATGCAGCATAACAATCCTTTAACGGATTTGATTAATAAATGCGTATTAGTGTGTTACGTGTAAGCCAGAATAAAGAGATGTGTCTTTAATCTACTGTAGATTTAAACTGACAGAGTGTGCCCGCCTCCCAAACAGTATTAGGTAAATTGTTTCAGAGTTTGGGTGCTGAATAGGAAAAGGATCTGCAGTAGATTTTATTTATTCTAGGTATTTTCAAATGGCCAGAATTTTGAGAATGCAGCAGACGTGGAGGACTATAATGTTATAAGAGCTCGCTCAAGGAATGAGGAGTCAAGACATTCAGGGCTTTATAAGTAATTAACAAGATTTTAAAAATCTATATGATGTTTGATAGGGAGCCAGTGCAGTGTTGACAGAACCGGGCTGATATGCTCATACTTCCTTATATTTTAGATATGTTATTAGGATGGAAAAATGCAGTTTTACAGATACTAGAAACATGGCATTTTTAAATGAAAGATTGCTATCAAACAGCACACCTAGGATGAAGACGAATTGACAGAGCAGCCATTAAGTGTTAGACAGTGTATTATTATATGTGTGGTTTTTAGGTCTAATAATTAACACCTGTTTGGTCAGTTTTTGACAGTTTTTTGTTTTGTTTTGTTTTAATGCTTTTCTTTAGGTTAGCATATTTTCCCGCCAAGCTAAACAAAACACTTCTAGCTTTTTTTTCTCCAGCTACGCTCCATTTTCCGAGCTGCTCTCTTTAGGGTGCGAGTGTGCTCATTATATTACGGAGTCAATGCATCTTTTTCTTTATCAACATGGATATTAAAATCACCAACAATTAAGACTTTATCTGCAGCCAGTACTAACTCAGTTAGAAAATCAGCAAACTCTTTAATAAAGTCTGTGTGGTGCCCTGGTGGCCTGTATACAGTACCCAGTACAAACATCATAGGGGATTTATAACTATCACATGTTTCTCTAGATTATGTTACATGCAGCACCATAATTTCAAATGATTTATAGTTAATGTTATACAATACATACTTTCAGCAAATTAAATTTACCACAGTAATGTTGTAGCTAAGTTTTTAGAGGATGAACAGACAGTCTCTGTGTTAACAATGAATGAATCCTGCTTCGAATCTCTTTAGTTTTCAGAGAGTAGAGGATGGGATTCACAAAGGGCGTGATGAGGGACGACAAAGATAAGCACACCAGACCTACACTTGGGTTCCAAATAATACTAAAAAATGTAAAACAAAAGATGATTACAATAGGAATGAAGAATAAGGCCACTAATATAAGGTGCTCTATGCACGTGGACAGCGCCTTCAAACGGCTCTGATTATTTTTCATTCTGAATACAGCAGTCAGTATATACATGTAGGTCAAAAAAATTAAAATCAAAGGTACAGCAATAAAGACTATGGTTAAAGCAGTGGCGAAATTCCACTGAGATGTCATATCACTACAAGCAAGTACTAAAACAGGAGCATAATCACAAAAGTAGCTGTTGACCTCAAGAGAGCCACAAAAGGACAGGGTTGGGATTGATATAACAGCAAAGATAACTAAAACAATACAAAACAACCAAACTGCACTGATTATATAAGCCATTCTGGTGTTTGTGTTAATAGACTCTTGTCTTAAAGGGAAACAGATTGCAATGAACCTGTCATAAGCAAGAATACATAAGGAAAATGGTTCAAGGGATAAAAAAGTGTAGTAAGTGTACATCTGCACAAGACACAGTTTGAACGGCACAAAATTGTCTTGTACAATGTAAGTCTTGATCATTCCAGGCACAAGAGAGGTGCTGAGAACAAGATCAACCAAAGCTAGATTAGCAACAGCCATGAACTTTGGGACATGTAGACGCTGATCATAGAAAATGATTACAATCAGAACGACATTGCACATGACTGTGATCACATAAAGCACTGTGAGGAACATGACAAAGATATTAATGTAAGGCATTGAACTCAAGCCAACAATGTAAAATCCTGCAGGTGTTATGATGGAGTCATTGCTGCTTTGCATGACTGTCCTTTTTTTATGACCCAGCTTCCTTGCAGCGTGCTTTGCTTTCAGTGGATGAGAAGCAAGATGCCTGAGAGAAACAGTCACAAACAACCTGACCATTACAATTACCATTACCATCAGTGTTATTTGAGGTCATCAACCCGTATGACATTCAACAAGAAATATTCCAGTCAAAATCTGCATTTTCATATGTTACAGTGATTGTATAAATGAGTATTAACACATACATGAAATATGTTGTAGAGGTCTGTGGATAACAATCCACAGTTTTTGTCTCTGCTTCACAGTTCCGGATCACTGTGAATCCTGATTGTGAACTGGAAAACATTTTGGCCAGTATATAGGATAATTTTTCCTCCAGAGGGGTTGTTAACCTGGAAATACTGTCTTTAGAGAAAAGCCATTCATTAGCACTTTTTTCCTAATATAAATTAATGATGGTATAAATATTTGCTTTAAGTGTCACTAATTAGTCTGTAGTTTGTAACAACAATGAAAACAGGAGGGGCAAAGTTGGTCTTATGCAAAACATGGCAAAATCATAAAAATATTATTGAGCCTTGAACAGAAAATGGACTGTTTCTCATCTCTTAAAAAATGTCCCATTGATTCCATATGAGGTTTACTGTAGGTCAGGAATGTTGGCTGGTCAATCACAGTAATATCATGTAATTCCATGTGGAACTGGTTTTGGCACTGTGGAAGGTGCTAATGTCCTGCTGGAAAAGGAAATAAGTATCTCAATAAAGCTTGTCAGCAGATGTAAGCTGTGACAGCCGCCGATCAGCGTCGCCCTGGCAACAAACAACCCACACCTGGAACTCGTTCGCCCGGGCCAATCGTTCACTGCCAGTCACGTATAAAAGAGACACCACATTAAGGACGTGCGAGCAACGACTCCATTCGAAACGAAC
>JAUCMT010000088.1:12748199-12785368 GCA_032357475.1 Enteromius thamalakanensis
TATGGCGGATGTAGTACGTCCGAATTCCATTCATACTACTCACATTCATACTATATAGAACGTACTTTTTAACGGTCAGGTAATACATTCAATTTTAAATGTAGTACCTACTTAAGCAGTATGTGATTTCGGATGCAGCATTTAGTCTTCACTAATTAGCTGATAAGGTAAATCAGGTGAGCTTAATTAAGGAGTGTTTTTGGTACTCCCAAGAATGTGGTTGGTAACCACTGGTATATTTTGTAATTAGTTAACTGAAATGCAATGACAATGTTTCTTTCTTAAATGTTTCTTCCGAAACACTCACTAGTTTTTCTTTCCCAGATTTATTTATTTTTTTTACATGTTGTACTTAGCGGTTTTTATGAATGTTTAAAAGCATTGAAAAAAAAAATTAGTTTATTGTCAAAATTATGAACAGCGCTTGTTTCAGTTATTGATAGAACATTTTTGATTAACACTACATGCGCATGTATTCCATAATATAGACAGTTATTATTATTTTCAGGTCTTTTGCCAGTTTCAAAATTGCACATCCGTCACTCAGACGAGACCTCCCTAAGCACTCTGTGGACTCACCCCTCTGGCTCATCATCCCGCGATGGCTACATTGTACAGCTTTTTCAAAGCAGCATATCTACAGCTATTCAAACGCGAACCTTGAGTCGTGACATGAGAGAGTGCACATTTAACGTCCTCATACCTGGTCGCCTTTACATCATCACTGTAACCACTACCACAAAGAACCTGCGTAGCTCTGCTACAGTGAAGGGAAGAACATGTAAGTTTATGTGTATAGGAATTTACATATTACATATTTAAAGAATCTGATTGTAATCAAATGATGTGTTCTCAGTGCCTTTACAGGTGAATCACCTGAAACTAAGTAACAAGGGAAAATCTGATAGTCTGTATGCAAGCTGGGAGAAACCATCTGGAGATCTGGATTTCTACAACGTAGTTCTGTTATGGATCGGACAGACGGTGCACAATGTTTCTGTTCCAGCAAACCTAACCTCCACCCTGCTTCACTTCCTCAGACCCGGTGCTTTACACAGATTACTAGTAACCACTGTCAGCGGATCACACACTTCCAAACTAGCTGAGGCTGAATGTCGTACAGGTAACATTAACCCAGATTAAATAAGTGGACTTTCCATTGTTATTTGGCTCTCTCTTAGACTTCATATCTTCCTAGCTATTGGCATGTTCTGTTCTTTTAAGCCTATACTATTATATAGAGATTCCAATAAATTAATAAAATATCAAATAAAACTTCCACGCTATATTATAATTATAATTTTAAACCTTGAAGAATATATTAACCTACATGACAAAAATGTGTGTGTATATATATATATATATATATATATATATCAGATTATGTAAAATGTTCTATTAATAAACTAATCTACAGATCTTATATTTAACTGTAACTATTTTCCCACAGATTAAATTCACAGCAGAAATGCTAAACAATTTGCAGGTCAATACAAAGGGGATTTATGGAATTTCAGGAAGCTCTGCATAAAAGGAGCGGGTCATATTAAACACATCCTGTTGGGCTCAAATGCTCTTTCTATTTTCAGCCAGCGTTTAATGAACTCTTGTGAAGTTGCCCAAACAATGGAGCATAGTTACACATTGTACAGAAGCTAGACACCATATATGGACACTTTCAGTCAAATCATTTTAATTGATTAAATATGTAGTGCACCATTTTTAATACTACAATATGAAAAACAGATAACGTTTTTAACAATTCTCAAAAATCATGTTTTTTTTTCACTATGCATTCCAGTTAATCGAAATTAAACTATAGTTGGGTTGTTTTGATTAGGTTACAAAATAAAATAAATAAATAATAATAAAAATACAGTTAACTAACATAATAAAACATAATTTTTTTTTTAAAATAAAAAATTTATGTGTAAGCTAATTGTAAGTTTATTTCTCTAAAAGTGTAACTCACTATGTGTGACAACAGGATGCAGAAACAAAACAAAAGACAAGAAATTCTGAAAAAAGAACAGCAATGAGTACCTTTATTTGAGTCACCAAATGATGATTATTTTTATTGTTATTCATGTACTGTAACTTCTCTCTTTGGATTTTAGTGCCCGCTGCTGTTTCTGACATAACTGTCACTAACAGCGGTCCAGATTTTCTGAATGTGTCGTGGAACGCAGCTGAAGGAGATGTGGACAATTATGTGGTGATGCTAAAGGACCAGGAGAAGATCATACACACTCTAGCTGTGTCTAAAGCAACCACAGAGTGTGTGTTCAGAAGTCTGGTTGCCGGCCGAATGTACACTATCTCAATTACCACACACAGTGGCAGTTACAGTAACCAAACATTTGTACAGGAGAGAACACGTAAGCAAAAATAACACCATCCTTTTCGTAAAAAAACCTTTAAGTTCTTAAATTTCAGAAATTTCATAGCAAAATATTGTATTGTGACATTTTTTTTCTGACTTTTTTTTCCTATTACTGTGTTGTCCATTAAATCTTCATTACAGTAATGAAATGAATAAATACAATGATTTTTTGTTGCACTTTACAAATATGCTTCTATAATCCAACAAATATATGTTGTTTTTTTATATTACTTTTATATTTACTTTTTAAAATTAGTTCGGGAGCAGGTACAAATCAACCGTGGCTGGCGCCGCATTACCTAATCAATCTCCTCATCTTACCTGGCCAATCAGATCCATCCTACCCACTATAAATAAACTCATTTCCTAACCGTCCGCATCTCGTCTTTTGTGCATCGCTCCTCTGCCTGTTCCCATGCTTTTCCTCTTGGGGCAATCAGGGCCAAGCTCTGCCCTCGGTAGGGTTCAAATCACTAGGGCTCGGAGTCCGCTGCCCCTGGACAGCACGCCTATTTTGCTTACTATTTCCTATTTATTATTATTATTATGAGGAAGCTTGAACTAGGCTAATAAGAACTGAAGGGGTATTAATTGTCTCAAGAAGTATTTAGTTTTAGGGCACTTGATAAGTTAACTTCCATTAAGCTCCTTTATCAGTCTTTTTTTCTCAGTGATTAAAGTGTAATGTGTTGTTTTTAATGTTACCTTACATTCCCGATGATTTGAGTAAATAAAACTGCACTATTTCCTCTTTCAGAGCCGTCCACAGTGCAAAACCCCACTGCTATCCACTCAGCCAGAGATGACTTTCTAAAGGTTTACTGGAATCATGCATCTGGGGAATATGACAATTATGAAGTGGCGATCGAGTATAACAGCACACGTCTTCAAAGTCAGAAGCTCAATAATACACAAAGTGAATGTGAATTCAGTGATCTGGTTCCGGGACGCCTCTACACTGTGACCATCAGCACTTGGAGTGGCCAGTACAACGCTACGGTCTCTATACATGGCCGGACATGTGAGTGACATCATGCATTAGTATTTGTTTTTTCCATTATCAAGGGGCATGCACTGACATTGTCACAATCTCTCATTAAGATGAAACAATATTAAGACACTGCAAATTATTGTCAGTGTGAACAGCGTTTAACTTTGAAATCAAAATCAAATTGGGGGGTCAGTTAATTTGACCTTTAATGTGCTGCATATACTTTGGTATGTCGATAAATTAGTCTTGTCCTTGGTCAGTGTCATTGGGCCATAATGGGTGATAGTGTAATGGAGAAGCTATAAAGGATATCCAGACCAAACAGAATCTAAAGGTGAAGTGCAATCTTAGTCTTCCCGAAAGTATAATAATCTGATACAGCATCCAGAGTCATATTGAGCCCAAAGCTTAAACAGCAAATGCTTGAGATCATGGCATGAGCTCTATATTGGGGCTAAAGGTTATTGTAAAGGGAAACCCCAATAGCAATGCCTTAGAGGCAGCCATACTACTAGTGGAGTGGGCTCTTATGACCCAACAGTAGACCACCCACTTCGTAAACCATGTAGATGACCTTTACAATCCACTAGCTTTTTCTTAGCTTTGAGACTAACAACTGGAACTAAGAACAGTGGCAAAGCAAATTAAGCTCTTCTTGATCAACCTGTAAAAAAATAGAGATAAAAAAAAAATAGAGCATGCTACACTGGTGGGTATCTTAGGCACATTACCTTATCTAGGGTGAAGAAAAGCTTTCACCATCCCAGAATGAAACTCTGCACTGCACACATCTGTGGGGCAATGTGGCTCTGATGCAGCCACTGAAGTTGATTGCAAACTCTAGTAGATGCTTGTGTTTATTCCTTGCATGTTTCTGCAGTGGCTCTTTGTGCTGCTTCTGTTTAATCAATCAATCAGTTTTATTTATATAGTGCTTTTAACAATACAGGTTGTAGCAAAGAACTGAACATCAAATAGTACAACAGATTGATGGTAATGTATAATGACGAGATTTGCTATTTATTTATCAAATGCAGTGACGGTCTCTGT
Source organism: Enteromius thamalakanensis (assembly GCA_032357475.1). Classification (NCBI taxonomy): domain Eukaryota; kingdom Metazoa; phylum Chordata; class Actinopteri; order Cypriniformes; family Cyprinidae; genus Enteromius; species Enteromius thamalakanensis. Next base: position 12,752,624 of record JAUCMT010000088.1, read on the forward strand.
AATCAAAACAATGATAATCACTAGAAATAAGTTGCCATCAACTAAGCAAGCCAGAGGAAAGGAACCAAAACCCCATTCATGAGTGAATGGAGAAAAAAAAAACATGGGAGAAACCAGGCTTAGTTGGGGCCAGTTCTCCTCTGTCCGGACACCCAGCACCTAAGATCAATATTAAGCACCTGTCAGATTGTGCAAAGGACTTGTGTGTGTGTGTGTGTGTGTGTGTGCATTTGGTTCCAGTAATCTGTCCACAGGCTCATCTTGGTGTTTTAATCTCCGATCATCTCTTTGTATCTTGTGATACACAATCTGATCTGGACTGAGAAACAGAATAAGAGAGAGACAGAGGAGACATAAACAGACGCAGAGTCGAGAACAAGGCATAGGTCAAATACCGTTAATCAGGATCCTTGGGGAGAGACAAATAGAATATCCAAAAACAGGCAGTAAACAGGAGCAACACTGAAACAATGATCCGTGACAGACAGACAAACAAAACTGGTATATGTACAGGTGGAGCTAATTTAATTATTGAACCTAATTTGGAACAGCTGTGAAGGAGAGGTGCATTTTCGGGAATGGAGTCCAAGTAAGAAAACAGACACAAAACACAGAGTACATAGAAAGCTGGAGTGCTGGGCGTGACATAGCCCCCTCCTTAAGGAGCGGATTCCAGACGCTCCCAACACTGAAAACGGTGGAATGAAAACCAGGGAGGAGTGGGCAGTGGGAACGCCCACCTGGGTGGAGTCCATGCAGAGGGTGCACACCAGGGCCGATCAGACTGGGTCACAGACTGGATCACAGACTGGGTCTGGCGGATCCGGCCATTCAGGATCGGGATCACAGATAGAGTCTGGCGGATCCGGCCACTCGTAACCCAACTCACAAACCAACATGACTGGACACGGCTCCTCGTACTGTGCAATGGGGTTGAGACCCATTACATGCAGGCTAGGAGCCGCGAGGACCTCCTGCAGCTTGTCAGGCTGCGTGATCGGAACTGACTGGACAATACACGGCTCCTTGTATCATGCTACGGGGTTGAGACCCGTTACGTGCGGGCTAGGAACCGCGCGGACCTTCTGCAGCTCGTCACGCTGCCTGATCGGGACAGACTGGACATGACACAACCCCTCGTATCGTATTGCGGGGCTAGTACCCGTTTCTGACAGGCTTGACACCAAGAGGGCCTTCTGCCACTTTGCAGGCTGCGTGACTGGGACTGATTGGACATCATACAGTACTCCTGGCTGTATTAATGAGACCGACAGAGCTTGAAACAGCCTCTTTGGCTGAAAAACCGGGACCAACAGTGCTTTGTGTGGCTTGCCACACTGTGAAACGGAGCTGGGACCCGTTATTTGCCGATCTAAAACAGGGTTAACAGAAAGCAGCTCTCTAGCTGAGAGAGTCTCCTCATCGACGTCCACGTAGGGAGAAACAGTGATAAAATCTTATACATAGGTGTCTATGGGGCGTCCTGCCTGGTACAGCGATCGCAGGATTACTTACAAAGCAGTCTTTTGTGGTAGAGGTGATAGTTCTACCATACTTGTAACAAGGTGCAGAATTTACAGGTTTATCTATATGGAGTTTACACATAATGTCGAGGTCTCAGTGTTACGTGAATGTCAGCCGGGCCAAAGTCTAGGCACTCTTCGTCGACAGAGAAAACTTGGAGATCCCCGACCCTCTTGATGGAGGCCAAAGCAATCAGGAGTTCTGTCTTTAATGACAGGTATTTTATCTCGACTGATGCTAAGGGCTCAAAAGGAGCTTGCCGCAAGCCGGTTAGGGCGACAACAAGGTCCCAAGAGAGTAGCGAGGGCGGTCTCGGGGGATTTACCCGACGCGCACCTCTAAGGAACCTAACGATGAGTTGGTGATTACCTAAGGATTGACCATCCACTGCATTATGGTATGCCGCTATGGCAGCAATATAAACTTTAATAGTTGAAGGGGACAGCCTGCGCTCCAACTTTTCCTGCTAGAAGTCAAGCACAACTGCAATCGAACATCTCTGAGGGCCCTTTTGGCCTGAGAAGCACCAGTCGACGAACAGACCCCATCTCTGTGTGTAGGCCTGCCTCGTTGAGGGGGCCCTAGACTGAGAGATGGTGCTGATCACGGCTGCTGGCAAGCCGGAAAGGTCTGCCACATCCCGTCCAGGAACTAAAAGTGCGAGTTCCAGGAAAGACGAGCCACGGGTGCCAGATTGTGCCCACCCCCTGAGGGAGAAGGTCTCTCCGTAGGGGGGTTTTCTAAGGAGGGACTGCCACGAGGAGCATGGGGTTGGAAACTCATGTTCAGGAGGATGTTTCCTGTGAACCTGCTCCATGACCTCCTTGAACTTGCACAGGTTCTGTGCAAGGAGGCTCACTGGGAAGAAGGCGTACTTGCGAGATGGGCACGTCAAGAAAGTGGGCTTTGTCAACATTGGCCATCTCAGAGAGGTCGAGTCAGAGGTGTTGCTCCTGAACAACTAATGTGAACATCACCTGACCAATGGCACATGCGGCAACATTTCGTTGTCCAAAGAGCGAAGTCGGTTGCAGCACGGAGTTCCTGTATAACTCCCTGGTCAGATCTGCACTCGTGCAGTGCCTTGGAACACTTGGAGTGTAGCCAAAGCGTGCAAGGCGGTAGCAGCCTGCCCAGCGGCGTGGTAAGCCCTGCCTTATGCGCCTCGGACGGGGGCCGCAGCGGCCCATGCCAGGCGCCGCCGCTGTGTGGACTCAACACAGCGTGCTCGGCCTGGGGAAAGGCCACGTACCTCCGTCGAGGGTGGAGAGGAAAGAGAAGCTGGTGGCCAGGCGTGACGAGTACAGGACTCGCCACGACCTGGTCAGCTCCTCATGTTTCTTTAAATTTCCCCTGTGAATGTTTCTCTTCTTCTTTTACTTTTAAATAAAGTTAAGTGGAAAAAAAGTCATATGTGTAGAAATGTCAAAGACATTTTGGTTTTATTTAGATTTTTTACATTCTAGTATGAAAAAAAGTGAAAAATCATATTTCACCCTTTTGTATTTCAGTCCCAGGTGCTGTGGGTAATTTGTCCCTAACAGAGTATGGAACCAGTTTTTTGAGGGTGAACTGGACATCTGCTCCAGGAGATGTGGATAACTATGAGGTTCAGATTCTCTTCAATGATACACAAGTGTCATCAGCTGTGAATCTGAGGAGTACAGTTGGGGAACACCTGTTCTCCAAGCTCACACCTGGTCGGCTCTACAAAATTGTGCTGTCCACCCATAGTGGTTCATACCAGCGTGCAGAGATCCTTGAGGGTCGCACAGGTAAGGTTTTACAATGAAAGGATTTTTATTGTTCATGTATAATAAGTCATTTTCCTAAGGAAAAGTACTTGAAACTAACATTACAAATCTGTAATTCTGTCAGTAATTATATGATTGTGTGTTGAAATGTTCAACTAGACAGGACTTAAATCCAAATGTATCATTATCACAGTCTGATGATATCCTTTGTGAAACAGCTTGTCTTTTTCCCTATTTTACCAACCAGTACCCAGTCAAGTTCAGGATCTCCGTCTTGGCACTGGCACCGCAGACAGCAGTCTCAGAGCCTCTTGGTCCTCTGGTGATGGAGACTTAGACTTTTACTCTGTGTATCTGTATCATGGGACACATGTCCAGGACATCAGACATGTTCCTAAGCACATCACACAGACAGAATTTCAAAACCTGGTACCTGGTCAACTGTACTCAGTTACTGTGCAGTCGGTCAGTGGAACCCAGACAAACAACAGTACAACTAGTCGCAGAACAGGTATGAAATACACATGATGACGGAACTAGATTTTCTAATGGAAATATGATATGAAAGCCTCCACCTTCCCCAGCTCCACCGGTATAGATCTGCTATGGGTAATTCTGTTTGTGCAGCAGCAGTATGTCTTTAATACTCACAGCACTGTATTGCCGTATGCACTGACAGTAAGAAGTTGTACTTGCTTTGCATCAGCAATTCATTAGCTGTAGCATAGCAGATCTATTCCACCAAGACCAAATACATTAACATCTGTCATATCCAGTACCATGTTAAGATAACTCTTCAGAGAGTTATAATGATAGAAATACTATAATATTGTCTCAGGAAGACAGGAATTACAGTCTAATGTGTGCTTGTGTGTGTTTCAGACCCATCCACAGTCACCAACCTGCAAGTAGATAATGTACTCAGCACACACAATCTGTTAGTGAGCTGGACGGCAGCTGTGGGTGTTTTTGATGGTTACAATCTACAGTTACTAGATGAGAGCGAAAAAGAGATTGCCAGCGCTTCTTTGCTCGCTACTAACAACCATCACATGTTTAAAAATTTAACTCCAGGAACGTGGTACAAAGCACATGTTCAAACACTTTGTGGCACGGCCAAAAGCAAGGACATCACTGTTAAGGGACAAACATGTAAGACATCTTGCAGCATGTTTTTCACTGTGTATTCACACAATTGAGTTTGCAATCTAACATTATTAAAAAAATATTGAGCAAAAAATTATTTTTACTTAACTTAAATTCAAATCTAAATGTTTTACATTTTTTACTTCTAATATATAATTTTCCAACCAAGTTATCATGGAAAAAATTTAAGGTTTCACGTCTTTCAAAGAATAACTTTGCAAGACCGTTTACAAATTCTAATTTTCTCAGATCCAGCAGCAGTGACCGGACTACACATATGCTCCAACACCAGCACTGAACTTTCATTCTGCTGGACTGCACCGGAGGGTCGGGTGGACAGTTTTGATCTTCATCTGTACGATCAGATTGAGACAGTACAGTCCCACAAAACACTGGGAAAAGATGCTCTGGGCTGGTCCTTCACACACATGCTGCCAGGGACACTTTATAAGATGATGATCACCAGCAGGAGTGGGAAACTGAGTAGTCGGTTGTCTATAGGGGCGCGTACAGGTGAATACTGGAGCACTATTCAGTGTGTAATATTTGCTAGTTAAAGTGCTTCTTAAGAATTACCTGCACTCACCTGCATCACACATCAGAAACTTTATTTTTTAAGAATCGATACTTGCCCCTGGATTTTTAGGAGCATTTGACCTATGACAATGACAACCTTTATGTTACGTTTTTACCTTTAGTGTGGATTACCATAAAAAAAATAAAGCATATTTAGTAAAATGTAATACTAATGGTTCTTAAAACATAAATAAATAAATACAATTATTGGTATTCAGTACAACAATAAATAGATGTCTGAGTGGCAATCTATTCTAATCCTAATTAAAACTATATATACATCAGGTTGTTTCTGACCCTTACTCTTTCTCATTTCTCTAATTAAAAATAAATAAATAAATAAAACATTTTAAGAGTATTTTTTCTGTTTTAACAGCTCCTGCTGCTGTTATAAACCCCTATATTGAGAATCAGGGTCAAATGGACAGTCTTCTTCTGAGCTGGATGCGTGGTCCTGGAGGACTTACTGCATATTCAGTCACTATGGGTGGCTCGGAACAACGGTTGGGACCAGAGAGTACACAGGTTATCTTTCACGGGCTGGTGGCTGGCAGGCTTTATTCTGCTGCGCTTCAGACCTGGAGTGAAGATCTGAGCAACACCACGATTACAATAGGGCGTACAGGTCAGTGCTGCTGCACATCATACAACCCTGAAGATATGTTTTACATTATAACTAATCTATTGCCACAGTCAATTTTATTTGGATTTAAAATATTTCTGTATTTGAAACAGAACACATTATGAAAATCTTTTCTTTCCTACATCTGTCAGCTTTTGTTCAGTGATTCATTTCATGTGAATAAATGTGGATCTTTTCTCAATTAAAGCGTCATACACCTTGAGAAGAATTATAGAACCCAAGTCAAATTAATTACCTTATATGGTCCTGTTATTCTGATTTGTGGTCTTTCTGAAGCTTAAATTAAGCTTCTTAAATTACTTGTTTTGTCGCCACAGTTCCTGCACCGCCATCATCAGTGTCTGTCAGCAGCTCTTCTGGCTCAACGGAGATGAACTGGCATGTTCCAGATACAGGAGACTATGATGATTTTGAAGTGACATGGTTACCTCAGGACATACTTAATATTTCTGGACTTCATCCCACTCGGCGTATACTGGAAGGACTCTATCCAGGGCGGCTTTACAATATCAGCATTCGGACTGTCAGTGGGACGAAATACAGTCCTGTGACCTACAGCAGTCCCGTTTACCACACCATCAGAACCTGTGAGTACTCTTTCACATCTACAGTATTTACATGAATGAAATGAATAAAAATGTAAGTATTGAAGTATGTGGTTAACCTTGTGGAAAAAATAAAATAAAATCGAAAAAACTTGCTCACAAACAGAATTTGATTCTCTATAGCTCCACATTCAACTCAAAGCATCCACTGTTTTCCCTTGAGCTCCACTTCTGTCTCCTGCTCCTGGACACCCCCCGAGTCTGATTTCGACTCTTATGTTGTGGAATGCAGCAAACAAGGGTCAAGGATGCCAGTGTACTCATACAAGCTTGGACAAGATGCCATGTCTCAGCATTTTGAGAAGCTGGAACCCTTTAGAAACTACACCATCTACATCACAGTGATGTCTGGAGACAAACAGAGTCCGACCACAAAAACCAGCGTTATCACTATGATCGACAGTAAGTGACAGCATATCCCAGGCTTGCTCTTTCTTCTTGAAATCACCAGCACCATCAGTGAAAAGTAATGACTTTTGATAACTTTGTTGCTTTATATAACTCTATATTGTAATCTTAACATGGCAGTCAGTGTGAGGAATGACCCACTCCATTTAAAATAATAATAATAATACATTTTGGTAACGATTTTAAATTAAGACCAATTTTCACTATTAACTATACTAGCATGCCTATTTTTAAAATATTGGCTGTTTAGTTGTACTTAAAAAAGCGCATTTTCTGCATGACCAAATTTTACATCCCTAATCGAACCAAATACCCAAACCTAACAACTACGTACCTTACTAACTATCAATAGGCAACCAATTAGGAGTTTACCGAGGCAAAATTCATAGTTAATGGTTTTCTTAATAGCAAATGTGACCTAGCTTTTTCAAGAATACGAATGTTGTGGGGGGAAAAAAGAATGACCTGTAAATGTCTGATTTTTCCATTGAAGGCTAAATCATGTTTGATATGTGGAGACATTTTTAGCATGAATGCAAATGATTCCTAGCTTTTTCGCTTTAAATATTTGCAAAATCAACAGGTAGGATGCCTTTTAAAATGTCATGTGTTCCAAATTTGAGAGTTGTCAGATGTACTCTAGCTTTTAATTGACTAATTATATAAAAAATACTTATAATATGTAATTTAGATGTACCTAATCTCAAGAGATATTTGTTTTTCAGGGCCCCCTGTCACACCGGTGACAGTTCGGGTGAGTGAGGAGTCCACAGTCATCACTCATTTCACCATCCTGTTTAAATTCAACTGCAGCTGGTTCAGTGATGCTAATGGGGCTATTCGTTTCTTCACAGTAATCGTCACTGAGTCAAATGGTACCAGTCATTATAATTTTGGTTAGAATTTATGTCATTTGTCTGCTATTTTGCTTCTCTAAGAACTGAATCCAATCTTGTTTCCTTTTATTTACAGATGTTGACAATGTGCTGCCAGAGCAAAGACATCCTTTGCCATCTTATCTGAACTACAGACAAAACCGCTCCATCAAAGCATACCAGACTGGCTACTTTCACAGCCTGTGTGCCGAAGGATCTGACAACAAGATCCGTGCTTTTGAAATAAACCTTGGAGGAGGAATGAAACGTTTGGGAGGAGCTTGTAAATGGGATCCGGAATCTCTCCAGCATGGAACACATTTCTGTGACGGGCCACTCAGACCCAGAACATCATATCGGTACTATTGAATAGATTCATGTAATATTTGTTGTAGTATCTTACCTTACGTAAATTTTTGCAGTGTTCATCCATCTCAGTGTCCGTGCGTTTAAGTATAAAGTTGCCTTTGTATAAAGAAATTGACAATAGGCATTTAAATTGAACATTTTAAAGGTGGTAGTAAATATCATACCAAAATGTCATTATTTATTAACTTTCACTGTTATTATTTAATACGTGTAAACTGTAAAACATGCTTTTCTTATTTAGATTTTTTTTCTTGTCTCCCACCAAACTATCTAGAAATTCTTAAATAAGAAGGATTTTCTAGACTAGTAATAATAACCTTGACATAAAAACTGTCAAAATAAGTGAGTTTTTTTGTGGAACATTAAAGGATATGTTTAGCATAACATATAATTAAAGAAAATTACAGTATTTTAATTTTTACCTGCAATAATTGTTTCAACTCAGGTTTAAGTTGTTTAATTCTGAATATTTACGCTTTATTGTCTCAGATTAAGTGTTCGTGCCTTTACTCAGCTGTTTGATGAGGAAAACAGAGAATGTGCGCATCCTCTTTACACAGACACATACCTTTCCCTCCCATTAACAACGCAATCAGGTAAAATCATTGTTGTTTTTTAGCATGAAGAATCAGTAGGACAGTTGAGTTTACAGTTGTTGGGATGAGAACATGACATATTCAGTTCCTACGTGTAATACCGCTATACCATGACTCAAGCTTACTTTTTTTTATTAAGTAGTTCATTTTTCTCACTGTTTTTGTCATTTAGTGCCCCGAAATGGACTCACAGGAGGAATCACAGCTGCTACATTTCTATTTGCCATGGTGCTCGCAGTGACCGCCTTACTCATTTACAGAAAAAGAGCTCATAAAATGTGAGAACATACCCTTTTGTTAACACCCAGTGTTTGTTACTGTGCTGATCTTTATTTGTATGTTTTCTTAAAGAGCTGTGAAGGAAAGTCCAGTGATGAAAATGTGCATGTGGAAGGAACTGCCTACCTCACAGATGTGCTCAGGCATGAGAAGGTACCACAGCACTTAATTTCTCTTTATACTGATGACTGTGGAAAATAACTAATATGTGACCCTGGGCAAAAAAAACAGTCTTAAAGAAAATTCTGTCATCATTTACTCACCCTGGAGTATTTTCAAATGTTTATGAATTTCTTCATTCTGCCAAACAAAAAGGAAGATATTTTGGGTGTTTTGATATGTTTTGAGTCACCATTTACTTTTAAAGTATTTTTTTCCCTACTATTGAAGTCAATGGTGACCAAAACAGCCTTTTCAAAATATCTTCCTTTGTATTTGAAAGAACAAAGAAATTCATACAGGTTTGGAACTACTTGTGGGTGAGTAAATGATGACATAATTTTTATTTTTGGGTGGACTGTTCCTTTAAGACTGGTTTTGTGGTCCAGGGTCACATATTAGTTATATACCTTATATATGTTTAGCTTTCAGATGATGTATAAATCTCAATTTTGAAAAATTGACACTTCCTTTTATTAAGAACAAAAAAACAAGTAGTGCAGGTCACAAAATAATATTTATAAACCATATGTTATAAAGTTTGACTGACATTTGTTGAACTGATATTGTGCCATGACAAAAAAAAAACATGCTTATATATTAATTATTTAATGTAGAATTTATTTTAAACGTTTATTATTATAAGCATTGATGTTATTAATTTTGAATTTCTGTTATGTACTAGCCCCGTCCAAGCAACCCAATTTGAGTCTCATCTTGCTAAACTTCAAGCTGATTGCAGTTACCTTCTGTTTGAAGAGTTTGAGGTAATGCACTGCATTTAATGAAAATGAAACACTTAGAAATGAAGAAATCTAAGTCTATCAAAGCAGCAATTGAACAATAGTCACTCAGTGGAATGTTCCACTTTCCATTCCTTTGCTCTAAATAAACTATTTATTAGCAAACAATCTGAACTTTATCAGTTGAATGCATTACTGATTATTGTCTCAACCTTTACCCAATGCTGAAAAGGGCCTAAAAGATGTGGGACGGACCCAAACTCAGAATGCTGCACGTCTACTTGGGAACCGAAGCAAAAATCGATACAACAATATATTGCCCTGTAAGTTGAGACAAATTATATTGTAAGTAAAATACAAGTACATTTACAAACTGATTACCAATGTAGTTGCAGCCATTTTGCAGTTGCCCATAATGCAAAGCATCTTAAATTTAAATTGTTTTAACTGCAGACGACTCAACAAGGGTAAGACTGTCTTGCTTGGAGGATGACCCCTATTCAGACTACATCAATGCTAACTATATGCCTGTAAGTTTTTTTTTTTATGTTTTTTTTGTTTGATTGTTTATTGGCTAAAATCTGATAATAGAAATGTGATATTTAATAACAGGGATGACACTAGTCACTATATATACAGTGGGTATGGAAAGTATTCCAACCCCCAAAATTTTTCACTCTTGGTTATATTGCTGCCATTTGCTAAAATAATTTAAGTTCATTTTTCCCTTCATTAACATACACATATCACCCCCATATTGACAGAAAAACAGAATCGTTGACATTTTTACTTTAATTTAATTTAAAAAATAACGGTCCTAAGTATTCAGACCCTTTGCTGTGGCACATATGTTTAACTCAGGTGCTGTCCATTTCTTCTGATCATACATGACATGGTCCTTTTTTTTCCTCGGACTCAATAGTATTTCTGTGTCTGTTAAACAGGGGAACAATTTCAGATGGGAATATATTGCCACACAAGGGCCTCTTCCAGGTACCAAGGATGATTTCTGGCGCATGGTGTGGGAACAAAACGTACACAGCCTTGTAATGGTGACCCAATGTGTGGAAAGGGGCATGGTGGGTAATAGAGGCTTCTAGTGCTATTTTCTGGTGATGTGTGCTGGTCTCATGTTATACTTTTGTGGATATGTGTATGATTTAGGTGAAGTGTGATCGATACTGGCCAATTGACAGTGAGCCTTTGTATTATGGTGATGTTGTCGTGCAACTGATTTCTGAGAAGATCCTGCCAGAGTGGACCATTCGGGACTTCAAGATATCATGCGTAAGTGTCTGATAAATAGATATATTGTTCGAAAAATACACACATTTACTACTTACTTAGTCGAAAGGTATTCATTGCTATAAGGTAAATTATTTATTTTAAACATAAATTGTATAAAGATCCATAATGACTGTTGGCTTCCATTTCCATTCTTTCCATCTCTGTTTGAGGGTAAAAAAATGAATTTTTGCAACTTTGTAATATACAGTAGTGGTGCAGAAACTCTATTAAGCATATGTAACCACTGAACTCAAAACCAATCATAATGGTCAGATTTATTCATAATGTGAAATAAACTTGATTTATGTACTTGATGATGTATGGTACGTATGTTAGGGCAAGCCAGTATTTGAATTTCTGAGGGTGCAAAAAAGTCAAAATATTGATAAAATCGCCTTTAAAGTTGTCCAAATAAAGTTCCCAGCAATGCGTATTTCTAATCAAAAATGCAGTTTTGAAATATTTAGGGTAGGTAATTTCCAAAATATTTTCATTTAGCATGATCTTTATTATTATCATTAATATTCCATTGATTTTTGGCATAAAAACTTAATTAATAATTTTGACTCATACAATGTATTGGTGCCTATTATTACAAATATAGCTATTTTATAAGATGAGACGATATGACACAAAGTCTTTTTTTCAGGAGGGTCAGTTGAGATACCCCAGAACTGTGCGTCAGTTCCATTACACCATTTGGCCAGATCACGGTGTACCGGAAACAACCCAATCACTGGTTCAGTTTGTGCGAACTGTCAGAGATTACATTAACAGGACAACTAGTCCGGGAGTCACTGTAGTACACTGCAGGTATCTGTTTATCATCTCTCAACATCTTTGAAGAACATATTAGGATTTGTACATTCAAAATATATTTACACGGATTTTTTTTTTCTGTCTCAGCGCTGGTGTGGGCCGAACTGGCACTTTTATTGTGCTGGATCGTGTTTTACAGCAACTGGACAGGAACTGCACAGTGGACATTTATGGATGTGTGTTTGATCTACGCCTGCATCGCTTATACATGGTACAAACGGAGGTATGAGTCTATCTGTTTAGTGACATCAGAAACCTTTGGTGTCAGTTAATATATTTTGCCTCTGTAGGTTTAGTGAAATGTGTGAATTGGTTTATAAGCACCCTAATTTGATGGACTTCTCTTCTGCAGTCTCAGTATGCTTATATCCATCAGTGTGTGCGGGATGTTTTGAGGGCTCGTAAACTGCACTGTGAGCGAGACAACCCTCTTTTCACCATCTACAACAAGCTGTTATAAAGGTAAGTATGGCAGGTTCCACTTAAACACTCTATGGATATTACAGTTATGTTTGATTATGACAAAACTAACTAGTAATCATACAATTAAAATGATTTATTTAATTGCTCTTAAACATATATACATATATACTTACATACACATATACATATATATATATATATATATATACATACAAATTTAAGTACATTTTCTATAAATCAGCATTTCTTTCTGGCTACTATGTACAAGTATAGATTTCTCCAACACAGTCTCACTCCAACTCACATTTTGACACTTGGTGAAGACCCTTTTGCGTCGCTTTTTGACGATCAAGGTACCCCTGATTAGTCACTTTTCAGGTCCTCAGTTGTTTTCAGGTGTGTGGCTTAATATAATGGTTTGCGTGCATTTATAAATTTATTATAGAATTTTTAACTTTTATTTGAGCACCGAACCCCGAAAGACTTGGAATATTAATATTTTTCAAATAAAATATGACGGTGTTAATTAATTAATATCATTTAAATAAAACTGTTTTGACTGTTTACATTGAAAAATCACACCCCTACATATATGCAATGATTCCATTGTTTTCCATCTTATAATTATGACGATTAAATAAAAAAAAAAATATTGTGTTGGCAAATTAACGGTTGTCAGAGTCTATGTTTAGTTCGTCCTGTGTTTTGATCCCCATGTTTCCGCCCTTGCCCATATTTAGTCCTGTGTTTCCTGTTCTAGTTTAGGTAATTGTGTTCCCCATGTGCCTTTAGTTCTGTCCTCGTTAGTATGTGTATTTAAGAGTCTGTGTTTAAACCCTCTGTGTCAGTCTTTAAGTGTTCCCCCCCGTATGTTCTCTGTCCTACGTCTGAGTTTATGATTAAAGAAGTATTGTTTGCAAGATCTCTGCCTCGTGTGCATCCACATCCAAAAGCGACTCAAAAGGGTCTTGACCAACCATCAAAAAGTGACGACTTGGGAGTTAGTCTGTGTTAGTTGGTCTGTAAGTACTTATACATCTAAATGATTTTAGGTTGGGATTTAGCACATTTATGGATTATATGTAATTATACTTCTTTTTTTTTCACAGAGTGTGTGTATACAGGATCATGAAGATTGTTCTCCTTATTGAACGAAAAGAGAGATGTTTTTGTTTCCATCTGTAGTTTTAATAGCAGTGCATAACAAAAATATGTGCTTTATTTTTATACTTTTTTTGTGATGTGCTTATGTACTTCAGTTCATACTTATGTACATCTGTAATTATTTATGTTCTTTGCTTATTTTAATAAATTGTATTTAGATTACTGCCACTTAATTTTTATAAATGCTTAATGCATTACGTGCAAAGTTCTTAAAGCTGGGACATAAGAATCATAGTTGTTCTCTAATGGACTTCATAAGTTAACTAACAAAAGCTTTAAATAAAATAAATATTATAAAGCGACAAATGACTCATTTTAGCCTATATGCATGTACAGTAGCTTCTTTTTGTTTTGTTTTTAATAAATTGCTCCTTATGGACATGAAAAGGTAGATTTACCCTTCTTTATATGTTGGGTGTAATTGGACTCGCAGCAGAGATGTTTTTATATGCATTCTTTAGAAAAAAAAAAACTATTAAATGCACTGACAAACAGTTAAAGAAATAAAGCCCATTTTTATAAAAAATTTTATTTATCTGTGTTTTTTTATCTGCCTGCTATTAAACTGTAAGTTTAAAAGTAGACTCAAAATCAAGGGTTATCAACTTTTGTCATGACGCCCATGTTGGGCCTGATGCCTCTCATCATCATGTCATGGTGAATCTTCATATATGCCTAAAGAAGTGTGGGAGATCTTGTGATCTGGGACACACAATGGCTATGGAACTGGCTTCACTTTGTTTTTCTTATACATGTCTAACTCTTTTCTTAGTAGTAGACTGTCAGCTGATTCAAAAAGCCCATGTTGAGCCCAATCAGACAGTTCAAGAGCTCTCCAGGGCAGAGATGTCGGCAGAGAAGACCACTTGGGTGGAGCAGACGGCGGAGACGTCCTCCTGGGTGGAGCAGGCAGCAGAGACGTCCACCGGGGTAGAGAAGGCGGCTGAGATGTCCTCCTAGGCGGAGCTGTCACCGGGGGAAGCCTTCCAGGGTGGATCAGGTGGCGGGAACGCCCACCTGGAGAAACAGACAGTGAGGCCATCTTACAGGGCAGAGCGGATGGCAGCAGAGTCCCATTGGTTTGGCCAGACAGTGAAAGAGCCCTCTTGGGGCCACCAGGCTGGCATTGAGCCCTACTTGAAAGCCCTACTGACTGTGAACGCGCCCTCCTGCAACCAGCAGTCAGTGACAGTGATCGACTAGAAGGTGAATAAGCCATTCGAGACCAGACAGGGAATAAATGTCCCCTTCGAGACCAGAAAGGAAGTGAATACGCCCTTCGAGACCAGACAGGGAATGAATGCGCCCTCCGCGGTTGGACCGACTGTGTTAGCTTCCCCCTGAACCCTTCGGACCGCGACTCAGCTACCTCCAGGGGTTGAGCAGCCACGAATGGGGGCTCTGGAGAATGTACGCCTGATGCCGGCTGATCACAGACAGGGTCTGGTGGATCCGGCCATGCTGAATCCGGATCACATACAGAGTCTGGTGGATCCTGCCATGTTGTGTCCAGATCATAGACTGGGTCTGGCGGATCTGGCCACCATGAGTCTGGGTCACAGACCTCAGATAGCTCGACAGGCTGAGAAACTGGGATCAACTGTACTTGATACGGCTCCTCATACCGTGCTATGGGGTTGAGACCCGTTACCTGCAGGCTAGGAACCGCGAGGACCTTCAGTGGCTCAATGGGTTGCGAAACCGAGACAGGCTGTACCTGACAAAACCCCTCATATCGTGTTACGGGGCTGGAACCCATTACTGACTGGTTTGACACCATGAGGGCCTTTGGCAGCTCATTAGGCTGCACAACCGGGACCGACTTGACATCACACAGCCCCTCTCACTGTGATGTGATGTTGTGATCAGGGATCACTAGGATGGGTGATGGCTCTTCCAGCTGCAAAACCTGAACCGACAGAGCTTAAAACAGCTCAACACGCGAACACCCTCCTTTACCTCACCAAAGGTGAAACGGGAACCAAAGTGCAACAAAACAAAGTCTATTAACTATGCCAAAGAGTAGTCTGGGTCCTCATCGGGCAGATCTTGCAGCACCTCAAGATCCAGACCCGAAAGAAAGTACGGTTTGATCTTTTCCTCGCTGATACACACATGATGAGACACAGCAATGAAATCGTTGACGTACTCCTCAATGTGGCGTCCGCGCAGAAAAAAATGTCTCTGGTGCCTGTCTATAATTCTGCCTGCGAGGCATGGAAAAATCTCTGAGCTCCGGAGAAACAACGCAGTTGCTGAACCCTCATAGATGGATCATCCTGTTATGTGCAACAGTGTTTAATAAAACTCAAGGTCAGGCAGACGAAGTCGAGCACAGGCAAACAGAAGCAGAGTAGGCAATGGTAATAGCATAAACGAAGAACAAAGCAATGATCAAAATACTGTGAATCAGTCCTTAGGGCGAGACATAGAGAATATCCAGGTACAGGCGAAGATAGGCAACGGGTAATCCAAAAGACGAAGAGAACAGGAACACAAATTAATTCATAAACTAGAGTTGACGGCAATACACTAAAACAATGATCCGTGACTGACAGACAAACAGACTGGTATATATACAGGTGGAGCTAATTGAATCATTGAACCTAATTTGGAACAGCTGTGAAGAAGAGGTGCATTCTAGGGAATGGAGTCCAAGTAAGAAAACAGACACAAAACAAAGAGTACATAGAAAGCTGGAGTGCATATATATATATATATATATATATATATATACAGTTGTGGTCAAAATTTTACATACGCTTGATTTTTCTCTGATAGAGTGATTGTAACAGACACTTATTTGTCACAAAAAATATTCCAGAAATTAGGGTTAGTTTGGGCATTATGGCCAAAAAGCACGATTTTTTTTTTGTCTGACCACAGAACTTTACTTTGACTTTTCTTTGTCCATGTGATCACTGATCAGCAGAAAACTTCAGTCAAGCCTTAAGGTGCCACTTTTGGAGCAAGGGCTTCCTACTTTCATGGCAGCCTCTCAGTCCATGGAGATGCAAAACACGTTTGCCTGTGGACAATCACACCTGTGTTCCAGCAGCTTCTAATTCTTGGCAGATATGCTTTTTGGTGGTCCTCGGTTGACTCTTCACCCCTCTGACCAATTTTCTCTTAGCAGCAGGTGATAGCTTGCGATTTCTTCCTGATTGTGGCAGTGACAAAACAGTGCCATGCACTTTATACTTACAAACGATTGTTTGCACTGTTGCTCTTGGGACCTGCAGCTGCTT
Organism: Enteromius thamalakanensis; assembly: GCA_032357475.1. Taxonomy (NCBI): domain Eukaryota; kingdom Metazoa; phylum Chordata; class Actinopteri; order Cypriniformes; family Cyprinidae; genus Enteromius; species Enteromius thamalakanensis. The sequence continues at coordinate 12,769,242 of JAUCMT010000088.1, forward strand.
TGAATGGCCCCAAGTGACTTTCCTGACTTTTTCAAGTCAATAATTCGCTTTTTCAGATACATTCTGAGCTCCTTTGACTTTCTCATTATCCCGTTTATATCCAATGAGCCCAATTAACTGGCCTCAAAGTCACATGAGGCCTTGCTATGAAGCTCATTTCACTGACACAACTTTCTAAGTCACCAAAATGGCTAATTCATGTTGCTATATGTATATTTTTGACCCGGCAGATGTGATCACTTTTACTGTTAACCCATAACAAAGTCATAAAAGAACCAAACTTCAGAAAAATCAGAGTTGTAAAAATAACGGGAAAAGAGAGCCAGACATTATGTTCTTTACAAGTGTATGTAAACTTTTGACCACAACTGTACATACACACTGCTCTTAACTGACTATTGACTACTTACTTCTATGATATACAAAAAAGCATCAAAATAAAAGTGTTAGAACAGAAATAATTAAAATCAGACATGATAACCCATTTATTGGCAGTAATGACCATAAAGTCAGAATCATAATTCCTGTACTTTGCTTTCTGACTCGGCAAAGTTTCACTTTACAAAAACACATTTTCACATGACAGAGTTTAATAACAGAATAAGCATACTGGATGACCTACTGTAGCAGTGCCAAAAATGTAAACATGAGATATTATGGCTTTAGGTGACGGTTTAACATTTTTATAGGACCAAACACACAATGCAAATGGCAAGAACTGTCTGAATAGCATTAACCAATAACTTCTAAAGTTTTATCTGGACCAATATACGCATTTCTAATATACGTACTGTACCAATACACATAACGATTCAGTTCTACCACAAGCGAAGTATAAAAACAGCTCAGATCATCAGTTTGGGTTGCTGACATTGCTACCCTCACTGTCTGAGGCATATGTGCAGTTAATAATATTGTTATTGTGGTTATAATAGATTGTTTATTATTTACAGATTTTAATTCACATCATTAAGCATAAATAGGAAAGTCACTGACTGCCTAACATTAAGCCCACACAGTGGAAAATATATAGCGTAACAGTGCACATAACAATAACAATAACCATAGTATATAAAAGTATCAGGTAATAGTAACAATACATTTTATAATAATAAATACAATAGAAAACAAATGTATTAGAAATATTTACTTTCATACAACATATTTAATTCCTAAAGCCATAAACAATTGCAGTATTAGCAGCAAAACCCTTGTGGTCCCAGAATACATGAACCTTCACACTAAAACGGTATATGCGCTATTATTAATATTTAAGAATTCGTTTCTGAAGTAAAACCTCCTAAATTTGAGATATTTTATATAATTACATAATTCTTTCCTAAATGTGTTGTGATGTAGTTATTTCTTTTGGTTTAACAGCTGTCATGAGTCATGACTGGATATTTATTCGAATTTGTCTGTTTTTTTCTCTGGTTCTCTTTTTTAATCCGCTTACTAATTCAAGATCCACTTAAAAACCAGTCTCTAGAACAATTCAAGTGATCAAGAATTCCTTATGTATTAGTTGGAATCCACTCATAAAAGTCATTTGTTCTGGCTTTGATGTTGGTTTGTGCATTCAGCAACTCCAATGCAATCAAAATTCTGAGGCATCCAGTCTAACATTCAATTCAGTCCGCGAACCGCAGCTCAAACGAAACATTTAATTTGCGGTACTGTAGAATCAGTAGCAGCGACACAGAAAAGAAAGTATAAATATGTTAAAATGATAAAATACGCCTGCAAACCACTAACCGATTAGTACAAAAGTGAAAAACAAATATGTGTTCAAATGAAACATCTGATGATCATACTTTAATACGCAGAATTTTAATACCTCATTTATACTGCATCGTCAAAATGTTTTCAAGCCTATATTCAGATAAAATTAAGAAAAAAACTATATAAAAGTCTGTGTATACTGCATTTTTTAGTGGAACAATGACACTTAACACCAGCGGGCTTAAAAAGCATGGCAGAGGCTATTGAAAAATTATGACGTCAATAACGACTTCCAGAAAACATTGAGTTGTGATGTGTGCAACCCTTGCCTAGACACAAAATTCCACAAAGATCCATTTTTAGAAATATTATCTGCCGCTTTCTCTTCTGAATCAGAAAACTCATTGCAATAACAGATCTCCAGAAGCTCCTCTAGCTGTTCATTGTCCAGGCTCTGCAGGAAGGCGACTTTCAAAGAGACTCAAGGCATGATGCACAAATTCATATTGTTCCTCCGTTTGGATCATACCACCCCTGTGAAAAATGCACATGATTACGGTCAAGCCTGGCAAAAACAATCACGATTAAAATTCAAATTTTATGAACATCTTGTCGTTTTAGCTGCTGAAAAAAATTGTGAGTCAACAGGCAGGGTCAATACAACGCTAGACAGTACACCGAAAACAAGGCAGAATCGAGGTCAAGGTACACGGGCAGAGTTCAGGGGGGGCGGCAGCAATCATAAAACAAGGTAAACAGTCCAATATATATATAAAAAAAAACAGAAAACAAACAAAGAAAAAGAACGCTCAGTAGTGACAAATCAAGACTTTGTGGTATGTTGAAGTTTCAGACTGGCTTTTTAGTGTTTGCGCGATGAGTGTGTGGGTGTGGTGACGAGTTGCAGGTCTGTGTGATTAGTCCAGGAATGAAGCAAGATGGGAAATGGAGTCAATGGGTGTAAACTTGTGTTGGCCGGAGTGTCTGGCTGAGCTTGACGGAACTCCAGCTGAATATCGTTATTACAATATTGCGTTACTCCCTAAAAAATTAAGTAATTACGTTACTCGGTTACCTTTTATGGAAAGTAATGTGTTACGTTACTTTTGCGTTACTTTTTAAATATGGGCAGAGCATGAGAGTTTGTTTTTAATATACAAAGTTCTGTTTATAGCAAATGTAAAAGCACACCAAAAAGTGTCGCGAATAAACCTCAGGCTGAAGAAAGTCAATTTAAATCTGTAAAGTAGAATACAGGAGAAAGTTCAATACTCTTCAGCAACAAAAATTCTGTCATTTTTGCTTGTAAGTATGTCAGCAAAGACGTTGGTTAATAAAATGAGATTACATACATTTGTTATACATATTCTGAGTTATTTTAATTTATTTTGATGAATAGTAAATCTGTTTTTCTAAGAGTGAGATGAATTCAGGAGTCAGGAGACTTGTCAGTTAATAAATAAGAAACCAAGTAACTGCTGTCCTTTTTTTGAAAAAGTAACTGTTAAATTACTCTAAAATTAAAAACAATGCGTTACTTTACTAGTTATTGGAAAAAGTAATTATAACGTAACTTGTGTTACTTTTAATGCATTACCCCAACACTGAATATGGCATATCAGGAGTCATTTTATAAGTCACCTGTTTCTGTCACTAGATATTTTGTATGTGGGTAACCAAACAGTTGCTGGGCCCAGCTGACGTCCATAGTAAAATATACAGTGGAAGCCTGCGAGGACCAGAAAATGTTACTCGCGTACTATTCTTTTGTGTTCAGCAGAAGAAAGAAATAGTTTGGTACAACATTATAGAGTGAGTAAATGATGAAAGAATGTTATTTTTTGGACGAACCGTCCTAGTACTTTCAAATCAAAATGTATTTATAAAGCACAATAAAAAAAACGTAATTGACAGCTTTGCTAAAAAGGACAACTTTTTAACTAAAGAGGAGAAAATCAAGAAAAAAGCATTTTAATCTCAACAATTTTTGTGTTGTATTCATATTAATAATTACGTTTCAAAACACTGTTGTACCTGTCTGTCCGAAGTTGGCACACAATTCCCAGCACATCCACAACCCCCTCCAGCTCCAACTGACGACAGCCGATTGTTGTGGCTATGAAGCACCCCGTCCGACCAATTCCAGCACTACAAAAGTTCAAAACATAATTTAAACAGTTCATTATTATTTACTATTTGTATTTATTATAACTAAATTACGACAGTTGCTTACTATATTACACTGACAATACGATGCATATTGTGTAATGGTGTTAACTATTAGACAGTTCAATGTTTTGCTGGTAACTCTTTTACCTGCAGTGTACAATAACCGGCCCACAGGATGTAAAGCCTTTCCTGTCCTCCTCAACATCATTCACACACTGCAGCAGGGTTCCAGCACTTTCTGGGGTCTTATGGTCCGGCCATGAGGTATACCAGTAGTGCTGCACTTTACGACTCTGGCCTCCATGCTGTGAAGGCAAAAAAATATTGCTCCATTACAGCATCTGACAATTGTATGTTTTAGTCCCTTTAGATAGATGTGTCTGCCAAAATGAATAAATAAATTTTTCTAAAGAGTGTTTATCTTATAATGCAAATACCTTTAGTATAAGGGAGCGGATTATATAGTGGTCACATTCCTTTACATTATTAACGAAGACCTCCACCCTTCCATAGATCCCCCTCTTCTCAGGCCAGTACAGAACACATTTCTGGAAAAAAGTCAAATGATGTTTTTCAAATCCACGGCCTATTTAATCATGCTAAGAACATTATAACTATTTGCATTGAAAATTACTTCATTTTTCTCTTTCAGTTTAGTAATCATGACGATGACAGGGCAGTCCTCTTGCCAGACCATTTGCCAGAAGTCGTTCACCGTGTTGATCATTGGACCCTGAGTGGCAATGAAGGCTCTCTCATCTCCAAGATAGCCCTGGATAGAACGAGTGTTAAATTTAAAAGCATTTAATAACATATGAGCTCTCTCGTATGCTTGGTTACTTTTGAGATCAGACTAAACTCTCCTCTTATGTATCATATTAGATTAATAGATTTAAGTTAAGTTTCCTCATGAAGGACATTATTAAGTGGCTCTTTGTCATGGACTATTGAAGAATATGTGTGTCACAAAAAAAAAAGAACTTACTCTTATGTAGTTGGCATTAATGTAACTGCTGAATAGGTCGTTTGAGTTCTTAGTCCTCAGAATAACTCTAGAACGTGGATCTGAAATTAAATGTGAAGTTTGTGAGCATTTCTGTGGCATTCTAATCAATTCACCAGGGGCCAAGTATGGCCCAACACAAGTACATTTAAAAACCAAACAAAGAATTTCAGCACAGATGCCCAGAGCAGGAGACAGCCTTTTTGTTGTTTTGCCTGGGAAGCAATTGTGGGTTCAGGGTCTTGCTCAAGCGACTCACCTCAGTTGTGTTACTGAAGGTGGAAAAGAGCACTGGTCATTCACTCCCCCCACCTACAATCTCAGAGACTCAAACCCACAACCTTCAGGTTATAAGTCTGACTCTCTAACTGTCTGCCCCCAGATAAACCCTCAGCTCAAATTGAAATAACAAACATATTAATTGACAATTCTGATACTAACTTGGCAAAATGGTCTTGTATCTATTTTTTGATCCGTGGTTTGGAATATCCAGTTCTTTCTGATCCACAAAGTTCATTGGAATTTCCTGTGGATTAAAAAATGACACAATCTGAACTAAGTGCAATAGAAATGGTCAAACTTTTTTTTGACATAAGCACTAAAACATGTCTAATTGAACCCCAACTCTTTATAATTCCCATGATTAAGGCGTTCGTACACGGTGCGATTTTTGATGTCATACGAGCTCACATGCGACTTTTTTGATTATTGGAGGAAATCGCCTCTTCACGTGTGCGTGGCCATATGGTCTTCCGACTGTCCGACTGTGTACGGTCGCCTTTAAGTAAAGGTCGCCTTTAAGTAAAGGCGATCTTAAAAGAATAGTTAACTCAAAAATGAAAATTCTGTCATCATTTACTCACCCTCGAGTAGTTCCAGACCTTGAAGAATTTCTTTTTTCTGTCAAACAGGAAGGAAGATATTTTCAAGAACATTTGTAGCCAGGCTGTTTTGGTCACCACTGACTTCCATAGTAGGAAAAAAAATACTATTGGAGACAATGGTGACCCAAAACCTGGTAACAAATACCTTCCTTTGAAAGAAATTCATAGAGGTTTGGAACTACTTGAGGGAGAGTCATAGATGACAGAATTTTCATTTTTTGTGAACTATTCCTTTAACCACATTAGGGGTGGGCGATATAACCAAAATCTTCTATCACGGTACAGTAGAAGCAATTTTCTACCTCGATAACGATATATATCACAATATAGCAATTTGTATCTGAAATAAAAATTCAAACACAAAGAAACTGTTTCATATAATGTAATTTTATTTAAACTGAATTGAAGCAATACTTTAAACTTACAGTAAACAGTTTTTTTTTTACTTAATGTTTTTTTTTCAGAACAACAGATACTAACATAGTGCCTAACAGTATACCAGTTTCCACGGGACATTCTAAAATGCTTAACGTGGAAAAAAACGATGAGGAAAACCCAAATTTCTGTCAAACGTTTCTTGTAATAATCACTAACTACTGTCAAAAGAACGAGCCCATATTCGACAGATAAAGTTAATAATATCACGTTAAGCGGTTTCTTTATATTGGAGGTGAACGCTTAACATGATATTATTCACTTATAGACTGAATAAGAGCTTGCTCTGTTGACAGTGGCAAGTCTTTATTTTAAATAAAATTGGACAGAAGTTTGGTTTTCCCCGGTCGTTTTTTAAGGTACATTAAGCCACGTTAAGCATTTCCTTATAATAGACTTCTATGGGGGAGAAAACAGGCAACAATCTTATTCACTTTATCTGTCAAATATGTGCTCGCTATTTTGACAGTTGTTAGTGACTATTACAAGGAAGGTTTGACAGAAATTTGGGTTTCCCTCGTCAGTTTTTAGGTGCGTTAAGCCACATTAAGCATTTTTAACATTTTTCTAAGCGTTTTAGAATGTCCCGTTTCCACCGCTTACTAAAACAGTGTTCTTGCATACCTTGCAATTTACGTTCGTCTCATTTGTATCACTTTTCCTTTACCCAAGCCAATTCCATATCACACATGATTCACCTTTTTTCTTTACAATCTCTTCGTTGAGATTGCACAAGAGCTCACGAGGTTTCTCCACGCTTTTTTTGGAAACATGTCACCAAAGAGGTCTGAAAAGTCGCTAAACCTAGCGACAAAGTCGATAAGTTGGCAACACTGTTTCTTCTATTGTCAAAGTTTATGTGTATTGCATTAATGTGAACGCGTGGTTACATAACCTGCACCATCACGTGATCTCATTCGCGATTAAGACAATAGATCAAAACCTTTATCGGTTGACAAATTTCTACTGGTTAATCGTGTCTACCGGTATATTGCCCACCCCTAAACCACAGTAACGCTAAACTTACTTATCGGTGGTGCACTGGCTTGTTACTTACGGCAAACTCTGCATGCAGCATCTGTGTATTCAGTGTGACGTCACGAAGCTGTTGCCGTGATAGAACCCGACCGGCTGACTGCAGGTATTCCTGAGTTGCACGCTCACGTGGAGTCACGACCCCACTACTCAAAGGCTCCACTGAACCCAAAGCACTCATGTCCAGTACCAGCGACACATTAGAGCCACGTCTGCGTGAGACACAGAGACAAATATATGTGGAAATATATGGAGAAAATCACAGTCAGATAAGTTTGAAAGAGCAAATCTTTAAAGGTTTTCTTTCATTCAGACATAATCATTGGCATTTCAGTTTGACACAGTATATCAGACAGCTAAACATTACAACAATAACGTGTAATTTGTTTTTTGCTGCCTCAAACATCACGCACACACTTGGTGGCCCTGAGAACTGCACCATAGCCTGTAAGCAAGACAGCCAAGGCTCCATCCCTGTGCTTTGTGAAGGTGCAAGGTGATAACGCCAAGCCAAGTGAAACAAGTTTTAAATTCTCAACCCCCAAAAATGAACATGAAATACGTCCTGTAATTAAGTATGTAAAAACAGGCATCTATTTAGATCTATCGCGACAAAGCAGCAGTCTCCTACACTTTTCATACACACAAACATACGAGTCTTCTTGAAGACTGCTGATGTTTCAGTGTGGGTCATCAGTAGATGACCAAAGTGTCAATGTGGGGTGACACACAAAGTTTTGTGTCAACAAGCAATGCAGAGATACTGCCTAATATTTCCAACATGTCATACAACTCGTTCATTTGTTGAATGACGACAGTTTGGTCTGGCAAAAAAAAACAAAAAACAAAACAAAAACATAACTTCTGAACTCATAAATTAGGACCAATGGTCTTAAGTGGAGTTTAAGAAAGCAGGTTTTCAAAAATGTAAAACAGGCAGCAACAATGGCAATAATTGGTATTATTGTTCTCAGAATTACCCAAGGAATCTTATAAGAAGGGGTAACATTTTTCATTTAATTACAATTTTTACCAGTCTTCTATTCCGATGATGACAAAGACACATACCAAATTTGATATGATATGATAATGTGTGCGTCAAATACAGTATTTTAAGGTAAAATGGTAAAAAAACAATAGAAACCATTACAGAAATACAAATGGTTTCTGAATAGTACAAATACTATTGCAAACAAAACTAACCATCAGCTTTTAAACATGAAAAAATGGTTTCCTGTAATTTGTTTCGGAGCACATTCATTTAAGATTTAGTAATTTTAAAAGTTCTTTTGAGTTATAATTTTAAAATTACAAATATTTTGGTTACAAAAACCCCTCGATCTGCTTCAGAAACCATGTGCTAACCCCTCAGAAGCATATGGGTTGGTTTTACGACAGATTTATAAAGTTTATTATTCAAACTCTGACTGTGTTCGTTTGGAAGAAGTAAGTTCTATACATCTAGGATGGCTTGGAGATGAGTATATTAGGTGGTATTTTTCATTTTTGGTGAACTATTTCTTTAAGCCTTGTCTTTCAAACCTGGGGTTAATCAAACAAGTTAAAGATGTTATAAGCATTTCCTATAGGTGGCAGTGTCCTCAAACTGTGCAACTACCCTCAGGCTGTTTATCATGACATATACCAGTTTTTTTTCAATACAGCTTAGCACAATATAGATATTGGAGCACCGTCCAATTGAATCCTGCATTATTTGAAAACGGTTTGACTAATCAAACCATTAACCCAACACCTGAACAAGCTGATCAAGCTCTTCAGGACGAACTGGCTGCAGTTACATCACTGCCTAATAAAACAAAGACTTTGCAGAGGGCGTTTGCACACAAAGACACCTCACAAAACTGATTTCGGAATTGCTTCTGGTTTAATGATCTACAACAAAATAGATTGAGATTTGGTGATAGCTAAGTGAATATTGAATTGCTACAATACTAATGTAATGCTAAAGTAACATAAAAAGTAGAAAAAAGTTGGTCAGAAGCATACATTTTATATTAATTTTGTTTTGGTTCATGAAATGGAGGGTTTTGGGATATCAAAGGCTGCAAAAGATCTATGCTGCCTTTAAAAATTGATCAGATGAAGGCATCTCAGAAGGTAGGAAGTAAAGCAGACATTGGATTCAGACGTGCCTTGGTCCATAGTAGGAACGCATCTTCTGAAGGCAGCGTTTTTAACTTCTGGACATGACCTTAGTACAGGCAGGTGAGTTTGATCAAGGGTTGGAGCTAAACTCGAAAATGGATCTTGAGGCCCAGAGCTGAGAATCCCTGTCATAGAGTGTATCTGGCTTGGTTATGTCATTCAAATCCAAGTACTTGACAACCTAAGATCTCTGAAGTCTTATTTTTCATTCTGCACAACTGCATTTAGTTAAGCCACACAAGAATCAATGATGTTTGGCAAAAACGGAATCGATTCTTTCGCAATGTCGACTTGAAAAAAGTCGATTTGCATGTCAATTTGAAACAAGTAAATAATGACATTTCTGAATTAACTTTTTATAAGGGGTATTGTTGTGCATTTTACACTCTCCGCTTCCTTTAGTGCATGACTTTGCTGTTTGAGGACGAAACAGATCTGCAAAGATGCAAACCACGAAGTCCACTCCCAAGTGAGTTATTCTCTGTCTCAGTCAGCACTGTTTCCTAACCTCAAACGCCTTATTATGTCTTCTAAAAAAGAGCATAACAGGAGCACTTTCAATCAAAACTCTTTCATGCACAAATAAAGTCTTACCGCTCCTGCAGGCCTGCAACTGGCTTCATTCTGAAGGGTGAATGTGTGGAGGACACAGTGGGTTTGAGCTCAGCCACAGACTGGCCGGGTGGGCACTGAGGCTCTGACGTTGTCACACTGGAATGGGTCTGAGGGATGTTAATGTTACAGGACGGGGAGCTTGTGCTGCTGGTAGAATGGGTGGCACTGGGTTTGGACGTCTGGTTGGCCTGGACCATACTGTTCTTGAGGGTCAGAGGGGGCTGAGCACCATGAACAGGGATGGGTGCCAGCTGCACGTCCCGGCTGGGCTGGGATGGGTCTTTTAGCTGATGATCCAAGAATTCCTTCTCCTTTATTCGGTAAAGCACCTGAAGAAAGGTCATATTACTTTTTAATATTAATCTATTACGCACAGCTAGTTTAAATCTCCTAAAAACTTGTCCAGGTCACCCTGAATCTGAAAATACATTAAATTTTACAGTATATATAGAAAATAATCAAAACTTTGTTATATGATTTTTTATGCCTTGCAGATGCCTACTGTATTACTCAAATAAAACTTAAGATAATAAGTCAAAAGATGTTATGATTTAATATTTAATATTCTTATTGGTGGGGTGATCTCAGCTTAAAGAGCAATTCTGGTCAGTTAGTGATATCGCTTCATTTCAGATTTTCCTTTTTTTATTCATTCTAAACGTTTAATTTTATTTAATTTTAAATTAAAGACATTTTATTTTTTATATTTTATTTATTAAAATGCACTCAATACATTAATATGCAGATTATGATATATTTACATATTAAGTAAATCAATTCATTCTATTATTTTAATTCTTACATTCACACTCAATTAACTTTTTATTTTATTTATTTCAATAATTTATTAGTTCAGTCTACAGTATCATATTGTTTTTAATCAAGCATACTAATACTGTATCCTGGTTTGCTGCTCAAGAAATGTTTGCTGTTATTATTATTTATATTATTAATTTCAATATCCATTTTAGGTAACACTTCAGAATAGGGGGTCAGAATAATGCATTAGTTAAGCGTTAATTAATGGTTTCACAGTTAAGCATTAGTTGAGCAAAAACACTCTACTAATTAATGATTATAATGTTAGTTAATCATTAATTACTGGTGTGTTTTTACTCAACTAATGCTTAACTGTGAACAACTTAACCATTAATTAATGCTGGTAAAGTATTACCCAATTTAATCAATTTCTAGTAACTAAGATTTTGTTTTTATTCACTAAATTGATCAAAAGTGAGAGTAAAGGCATTTATAATGTTACAAAAGATCTGTTTTAAAAAAAAGTTTTCTTTTAAATTTTTATTCATCAAAGAAACCTGGAAAAAAAAGTATCATGGTTCCCACAAAAAAAACGTTAGCAGCAGCTAAAACACCAAAAACAATGTTTTCTTTGATTATGATAACAACAAGAAACGTAATAATTCAGCATCATTAATAACTGTTAACAAATAAGCATATTAGAACATTTTTTTAAGAATCATGTGACACTGATGAGCTTCTTTCAAATACATTGCAAATATTCATTTGTATTTCAAACTTTGTGTTCATATTTTATATTATTACTTATAATTACATGTGCCATCTAATATGATTTATCTTCTAGCAGATTCACGTCAGTATGTACACTAGGTAAAGGTTCCCGTAATACACATTTGACTGTTAAGATCTCGTTGGACATTTCATCACAATGAACTACTCAACACTTCCTCATCACTACTAACCTCAACCGCCTTACTGCTGTTACTAACATAGCTGCTTTTAACCACTCAAAATCTTAGTTGTCAATTTTATACCCATGTAAATCATTCAATACATGTACAAGACATGGTTGCTTTATTTAGGAAAAACAAGAAAAAATTTAACACTTCTAAGTATTAACTATTCGCTTATTAGCATACATATCACTGTTTATAAGTGCTTATTTATTAGTGTTTTCTTATCTGAAAATAAATGGGCTCACAACTGCATCCAGGAATTTCCAGTTTTGACTTCAAACAGACAAACACTTTATCTTCACTATTGGCCCCTTAATGTGGTTTAAAATGGTGTAATTACAAAAAAGAATACTTTCTATGAAGCCTGTGTTTATAATACAGCATAAGCATATTTTAGAGGCATAATGCAATATAAAAAAACATATGAAGTATTAACAAGCCCTTATATAACACTTAGAAATAGTATACCTAATGCCTTCTGCAAAAACTCAAAAATAAATCTAAAATAATAATAACAATAATAAATAAATAAATAAAATTAAATAATAATAACAAATGTACAGGGGTTTTCAATCTGAGGGATAAACAAACAAACAAACAAACAAAAAATATATATATATTGCTTTTCCATTTTGCATTGTAGGAAAACATGAGCTTTACGGCTGATATTATTAGTCATATTTTTATTACTATTTCATTCAATTCACATTTTTTCATATTCATATTTTGTATGGTAGTTTCTACATTATGTTGCACATTAACATTAATGAATTGGATCCAGTATCATGCCATAAACCTAGCCATCACAGTAACATTTCTACATGTTTTATATGTTTTTAAACATAATTTATTATCATTTATCATTTAAAAAAGCTAGTATGCTCATGGGTTCACAATTTGGTCAATCATTTGGAGCATTACTATGTGTCTGGTTTGCGGGCAATCTCTATATAGGCAGAATGATTTTTGTACTGTACAAACTGAACCCAGGGTACACCTAGCCATATTATTTTAAGATTCTAATAGCCTACCCATACATTTGTACGTAAGATTCCAGATTCCAGATGATCTTCATCGAAGACAAAAACACCTAGATAAGCCTTGTGGACACATCACCAGATCCACACAAACACACAAGTCCTTACACAATCTAACATGTGTTATTGAACTGGAAATTAGGTGCTGGGCGTCCGGCCAGAGGAGAACTGGACCCAAATAAGCCTGTTTTTTTTCCCCATTCTCTCACAGATGGGGTTTTGGTTCCTTGCTGCCGTCTCCTCTGGATTGCTTAGTTGGGGACACCTGATTTCTAGTGATTGTCGTCGTCTTGACTATAGAGATCGTCTCTGCATTTGATAAATAAATTGTTTAATTATTCATTATCAACACTCTGAACTGAATGTTCTACTTGATAATGTTCAGTGCTTGGCTACCATCTGTATTGTTAAAAGCGCTATATAAATAAAAGTGATTGATTGATTAATATGTCAAATTTACGAATTGGCATGTTAGCCTGGGCAAATAATATACAGGACTGTCTGTAAACATCCTTATCATCAGAAAGGTCATTAGTAATATAATGTCCTAAATATTTAACCTCATCACACGCTTTGGGGACATTCCAAGAAAGTCAGGGAACATCAATTTCATGTCCTTCCTGCTCATAACAATCATAACATTACTCTCTTTGGCATTATATTTAATATCAAAAACTAAGCCATAACAGGAGAAAATCCTCAGTAACCGCTGAAGACCAGCGCTGTATGGACAAAGAATCACCAAATCATCTGCACACATCAAATGGTTAATTGGTAAATGTTTTTGAATGACTTTTTCTTACGCCACAACATCTAGAGCTCTTGATCAGACAGCTGATGATGCTGTGCATATTTTTGTGCAACATTTCCTATTGACATTAAAGTTTAGAGAAAGAGAGAGAAAGGGAGAGAGCGCTGGGACGCAACCCCTTGTCTAGGTCAGTTGGTCCGCAGATGCTGCTGTGCTGAAGACTCCAAAACGCTCCGAAAATCTTCAAAAACATTCATCAGGGCTTCAATTATAACTTGACACCGGACAGTCACGTGCAAACAACATATTTCCTCTCCACAGAAGAAGTAGGCTGACACCAGAATTTCATGCATGACAACTTATGCTTCCGGATTTTATTTTGAGATCAAAAGGTCACATACAGTATGGATTATCAATTGTATCATTTGGTATTAGTTTGACACTACTAAGAGTGTTGTTCTATCCTATCCTGCCCTGTCCGTCCCGGCCCAGTGAACTTGTATCCCCCCACCCTCATCTTGGTATTTGCACTGGCCATGACTCTTGCACTACACCCGCACCACTATGTTTTCCCTGGCACCTTCAGTTTTTTAACTCTTAGTATAATTTATACCTGTATATAATGTTGATAGTAGTCTATGTATATTATCTATTGTCTAGATATCCATCATATATCCATAGTGCCTCTTACACTGTATGTATGCATAATGATGGACGTCCTTGTTGCACGTCTAGAGAGCATAACACCTATCGGAGTCAAATTCCTCGTATATGTATATATATATATTTTTTTTTTTTATTGGAAATGCGGCAATTAATTTGTACGACCACACAAAAAACATGGGTCAAAGGGTCAAAATGATCCCATCTTGTTATCTTTTTATTTTATTTTTCATCAACCCTTAAACTACATCAATATATTTGTAATGACCTATACCGGCGTCTTAGTTGGAGGACAGGTTGGACGTTTACTTCACAAGGGTTTCTGCTGAGACAAGCATTAAACAGGAAGTAATAGAACTTGTGCAACTGAACTAGTATTCAATATTTCAACGTGCAGGACGGCCAAATCACAAATAAGTTCTCTTTAATATCTCATTTATTTCTGTAAGGCAGCACGAAAAGTAAATTGTACACTGAAGTCACTTGAGTTGAATAATGACAATATAATATAAATATAATTATTTAGTGTTGATGTAAAGCACAATTTGAATTTTTTTTATATTTGGAGAAGTTTGAATAATTAATAATTGCCTTTAATTACTGCAACGCCACTTTTTGTGTTGTAAGAAGTAGCATAAATAATGATGACTTAACTTTTCCCAACAGAAAAAAATAAAAATAAATAAATGTAAATATGTATGTATATATATATATTTTTTTTAATTTGATTTATTTTTTCTCTAAAATATCAGAATCTGTCAAGAGTTCTCATTTTTTTGAATAACTATCCACCCATTTGGATCTATTAGTATCTATAATATTATATATATATATATATGAGGAATTTTAGAATAAACATTATTAATAAACCAATACCTTATAAACTAACAATGAACATTACATTTGTAACCGTATTTGTTATTTAATTATTGACAATTAACCTTATTAATAAAAAGTGTTTGATTTCCAGTAGATGGCAGCGCTGTTCTACTAAACTATAGCCCTTTCTTTTATTATCACCACAAATTAAACTGAGAATGTATATCTTTATCGTATAAGTCAATTTTACAGAAAATTTTAATAAGCCCAATTATATATATATATATATATATATATATAAATTACTAAATTAGCCAGTTCAAATTTAAAATGCCACAAATCCCCAAAAACTACACAACTTGTAAAAATATTATTAAAACGTGTTATGTATAGATCTCTGGAACTCCAGACATTTTAATATTTTGAACTAGGCTAGGCCAACATAAAGTTTTTACCTCATCTAGTTTAATATTAACGTCATCATGCATTACATAGTTCTACCTCTGTCTCTGTCTCTGTTCCGTTTTTCTTATTTTTCTTCTCTTTTTCTTCTTCCCTGGGCACCAGAGGGCTCTGGTCTTTTTGACATTATGGTAGATGTTCACTGATAAACGGTCACTATCAATATAACTGATGCATGTGAAAGTGGCTCACAGCTTAACATGGTAATTACTCCTTAAGCTCTTCAGTCAATCAGCGCCACAAAGTGCGGGTGCTCTAAGGACGCTTGATGATGTCATTACCGGACTTTAGACAGACTTAAACGTTAAGAGCAAACGTCGACCAATCAGAGGGCAGAGTCAGGTACGCTCAAGATGGCAGCGCTGATCCCTTTAAAGTGCTGAACCACTAGAGGAAACCATGCGACTTCCTTTGCCACAATGCATCCGTCTTGCAATGACTCTTTCTGTATCATATCCTGTGTCTCTGCATCTGTTTGGGTCTTTCTCACAATTACTCACGATATAATACAACCCAAGTGTCTTCGCTGTGCAGAGACTTGAATGATCTGCGTTTTAATCTTACAAACCGTTGGCGTTTACTTCACAAGGGTTTCTGCTGAGACAAGCATTAAACAGGAAGTAATAGAACTTGTGCAACTGAACTAGTATT
>JAUCMT010000088.1:12788563-12803916 GCA_032357475.1 Enteromius thamalakanensis
TTATAAAAAGCATCCTTAAAATGTTGCCTTTTCTTATATGTATCTGTGTTCATATATATATATATATATATATATATATATTTTTTTTTTTTTTTTTGGTATCATGTGTTGTGTGTGTATATATATATAAAAACAGAAATTTTAGATATGAGTTCAAATTCAAATTCAAATTTTATTTGTCACGTTCACATAGAGCACAGTTGTAGCGTTAGTTACAAGTTTTAACCAAGGCACCACAGCTTCCTCAAAAAACATTGAGGAAGGAGAATGCTCATGCCCATAGCACACACAAAAGGCTATGTGTAGAACAGCGTATCGAAATGTCGCAGGGTCATCATCTATACGAACCAAAAATGCTTTGATTTTTCTGCTAAAATCTGCTAGATTTGTGTGTTTTAAAGTGCCCCGATTTTGGGTTATAAAAGTTTCATATTTGGTTTTGGGAGTCCCAAACAACAGGTTAACCAGCATGCAAGGTCAAAAAACCAAAATGCATTTTCTTACAGGATGCGTTTATTTTTACTTTTTTCATAGACTCCCATGTGTTTCATTCAAAACC
Source organism: Enteromius thamalakanensis (assembly GCA_032357475.1). Lineage (NCBI taxonomy): Eukaryota > Metazoa > Chordata > Actinopteri > Cypriniformes > Cyprinidae > Enteromius > Enteromius thamalakanensis. The sequence continues at coordinate 12,789,123 of JAUCMT010000088.1, forward strand.
AATGTGAAAAGATCAACAAATGAGTGGGCAATATGCTATTATTTCCCTTTGACATCATCATGAAATGGCTTGGGACTCATTTTAAAAATGACTCATTTCAATGATTCAGAGTCGTCTCTTTTGCCGGATAATAAGTTTATTCATGGTGCGCTTTCAGATTTAAAACTTTGCAGATGTTTTCATTCCCTTAGAACTGCATAAAAGGCCATTGAAAACAGGTAAATGTTGGCCTGTGGAATTAATATTAATGAACCTCTTTCCTAATTGGCCTGTTTTTTTCTGAGTGATCCATGACGAGGCCAATCAAATGTAACAAAGTCACGATAATGTCACAGCGCTAACCGGATGCAAAACAAAGGGAAGGTGGCCTATTCAAACTAGTGCAGATTTAAATAAATTAGAAATATGATTGCATACCAGATGCCACTGCCAGGCAAAAAACATCTATGGTAAAATGCGATAAAATGGACAGATTAAAAAAAAAAAAATTAAATTAAAAAAAAAAAAAAGCTCAGGTTTGCACACTTCTTAACAAAAAAGCTTCAATAAAGTATTGTCTCTGGTTGTTATCGGCTCAGTTTTATTGCATCTCACGACTATGTCGTTTATGAAATGATATGCGTGTATGTGTGTAAAACAACAAACCGATGATTTATATATAATTATGTGTAATTGTACAGTATATTCATTGTAGTGTTTAATTGTAGCTGGAGTAATAACCTAGCTGTAAAAATAGTTGCCAGCTAAAACTGAAATGTATAGGCTACAGTACATCATCATAACTAGACAGACACAGTGAATTCGTCTTAGATGTTAGATGTAATTCACCTCATAGCAACAATCAGATTCTGCGTTGTTGTTGATCAGCAATTATATGGATGGTGGGGGGTGCTCAGGTAACGTCTGAAGGCGGTGACTAATTAGATCTAATGTCACCTTTTTAGGGAAGTCTGCTACTTTATGCAGACTGTGTGCAGTTTACCATGCATTGACTGTTTTCATCCCCTAGACCACTTGTTACGAAATAAGCCAAACAATTCAGATTTGACAATATGGGACCTTTAGCAGTCTGTCTGTCACTTAATGAAAAAAACTAATTTAATATAAATTCAGAAAACAAGCAAGGTTAGCTTCATACAAATTTCTAAAGGTCACAAGGAAAGACAAGATTTTAAGGCTATTTTGGGTCAGAAAATGTTTATTGTTTGTTTCTCCCCAAAATCATTTCACAGTAGAAAAGGTTGAGGCATTTATTTCATGCACTATGGTAGACTACTATGCCTATTTATGTGTAAAATCCAAAATAAGCAACAACTCAGAAACTAGGACAGGAAATGAGTAATGTGAACCATATCAACCAAGTTTTTTTTTTTTTTTTACCAGCTGGGGTATCTGACACACATTGTACCTCAATATACTGGCTTATAAAGGAAAATATTAGAGCTTTTTTGGCTCTGACTGGTGATAAAGGCATTCCAGTTCTGTCAGGTTGGATGGTAAACATTGGTGGACAGCCATTTTTAGGTCTTATCAGAGATGCTCAATTGGGTCTAAGTCAGAGCTCTTGCTGGGACATTCAAGAACAGTCACTTGTTGTGAAGCCACTCCTTTGTTATTTTAGCTGTCTGCGTAGGGTCTGCTGCCACCACCATCCTTCACTGTTGGGACTGTATTGGACAGGTGATGAGCAGTGCCTGGTTTTCTCCACACATATTGCTTAGAATTAAAGTGCCCCTATTATGCCATTTTAAAGGTGGCTAATATTGTTTTATGGGTGTCTTAAAATAGGTTTACATGTATGCAAGGTCAAAAAACACTTTTCTCTAAAAAATAGATTTTATTTTACCCCATTTCTAAATGATTCGTAAACGACTCGTGTGAATCAGTTCGAAGACTCTGTTTCAGATGGCGCAGTCCTGTATGATTGGTCTACCGCTACAGCGCTCCACAGACTCAAAGCTTGAACCAAAACTAACTTGGACAGTGCTTTTGTAAGCGAATCGGGCACACCTCTATAGAGAAATTCAGCATTGCATAAAGCCTTCGTTTATCATTACTTAGGCCACATTTACACATAGCCGGGTATTTAGAGAAATTAATAATTCCTTCAAAAATAACATTGTGCAACATCGTTTTCAAAAAACTTGTCATTTATATCAACCCGCATAAATACGCCGTCGAGCACAATGATAACTATGCCAAACCTATTGTCGCCCTTGGCGCTAGAGAGCACAACAAGACACGAGTCAGAAGTAGTGAAGAAAACCCCGGAGGGTGGATTTATTAACAATACTGAGGTGAGTGGAAATGTTGACGGTTCCTTTAAGAAGTGCTTCCTGGTGCTTTAATCCCGTGCTCTCCTTTTCTTCCCTTTTAGGTGCTCGTGTGCGGTGCTCCGGTGCAAAGTGAGTGCAGGCTCGGGCGTCTCGATCACGGCGACTCTGTTGGGAGGCAAAGACAAGTCAGGTAAGCGACAGCAGGTTAGCATGGCGTTGTAGTTCCTCTTCTCTGTGGAGGACTTCCGTTTAAATACTCCTCTGGCTCGTGATCGATTGGCCCGAGCCTGATGAGATCCAGGTGTCCTCGATGTGTTGCCAGGGCGGCGCTGATACTGACTCGCCACATATTATTGTAGCACAGTTTGTGCTGAATACAAAAAAAAACATGTTGACCAATACAATGTAATAAGTAGCTGACATAAGTACAAATGTCAGGGCATGTCAAGACATCTCAGGGAACCCAAAATCACCTTGTCCTCCAGAGGGTTAATACATTTCTTTTTTACCAACCAGCTGAAGAAAAGCTCTATAAATGCCAAATAGCCAAATATTTTATGGTCTGCAAGTTGCAAATGATTATTTCACTCTCTAAACGTAACAATATGATATAAACTAATTTAATAGTAAGGTACAATTAGTAGTAGAAAAGTTTTTAAAAAATCAGCTTACATATAGGCAGTTCATAAACACACATCAGAGAGTTATTTGCATCACCAATCTGGATAGATTTGGAGTTCTAAAAAGAGACACTGATATGCATAACAAATGTTTTGTCATTATTAATAAAATCTAACATTGTTAATCTTTTTACAAACACTGTATTGAGCCCATTTTGCTTTCATGTGGATGTTTATAATATATTTCCATACACGTTGAGTTCATCCATAGTGTGTTTAGCTGCATAATTATTATCCTTAATAGAATTCAAGACAGAACAGAGAGGTAGACATCAGTCAATAACATATTTCAATAAGAATTACTCATTAAAGTATTTTTTACTGCACTGTAAGACAATGTAAATATTATACTCACAGAGGCTTTTGGATTACTGAGGTTCATGGGGAAAAAAGGTGGTCATACCATTTAAATACCATTTAAATAGCATCTTGTCATTTTTAATAAATTTGATTATATGGGTTCAAATGTGCTGTACCTCTTTGGTGATGGCATTCTAGGTCGGGAGAAAGGCTTGTTTTCTGGAATTACATCTTTTGACCTGAAAACAGATGATATGTGTAAGAAAGGAAGGTAATGCTTTGAGTACTAACTTTTCCCCCTTCTGTTTAAATTCTACTTTATTTTATGTCTTGTTTGATTTGACCTCCAGATTAATGCATGTCACTGCTGACTGCTCCACCATTCACCTGATTTTTGCATGTTGACTAAAAGTAATAAAATTTATGGCCTAAACCATAACTTTTAAAATTAGGTACAGAAAGTCTGATGCTTAAAACATATTTTATCAAGCAACAAAGAGCAAGAGGGTGAATGCAAAAAAAGATTATCTGTCTATCTAAAATTGCTTCTTGCATGTCATTCAATGAACATCTACGTGGTTAATGATATGGCAGCTTTTTACACATCTGATTTGTTCAGAATGTTTAGCATTTGCTAGCACTTATCAAAAAGCAAACAACACTTCTTGCTTATACAAAAAGTGTGAAGTTTGTCATATTCACTGTGAAGTTAGTACTACTTGCTGTTTAGTTAAGATATAATGATTTTACAGAGAGTACTGTTCTTACTTTGTGTTTACTTCAGTTTAATTTACTCCATTTGCGAATAGTTTTAGTAAAATAATTATTTATTGTAAAATAAATGTAATTGTAAATCTTTATGCATATGTTATACCCATTTTAAATTACATAGTGTGATATAATATATCATACTTATTGTAACGAATGAGCAAGGGAGGCAGTCGGATCCAATCGCAAGTGTTTATTGGAACACGGGAGTAAACAACAGGCTGAGTTCAGACAGAGGCAGACGGGAATATCGAAGGCAAACTGTATCAGAGTCCAGTAAACAAAGCAGGAAGTCGGGCGAGGAGCAAACACAGTCCAGGGGAAGAGACGAGAAACGTAATCCAAAACAGACGAGGTCGGCAACGGGAAATCCAGGTAGGCAATACAAAGACAATGCGAAGACACGGGAAAAACGCTTACAAAGGCAGGACGAACCATACACAATGATTAGCGACTAACAATGGGAAACAGGGGTGTATTTATACATGAGTAAATCACATGAGGGGGAGGAGAACATATCAGTTGACATGGGAACACATGAAGAGGGTGGAGACAGGGAGAACATGTGACAAGACATACAAGGACTGGGAAAACACAACATACAATAGAGTGGCTGGAAGTGCCCCCCTAAGGAGCGGCTCCCAGACGCTCCAGACTTCGGAGGTGGAGGGAACGCCCACCAGGGCGGTGCCGATGGCGGAGAAGTCCACAGGAGCGATGCCGGTCGAGGAGACATCCACCAGGGCGGTGCAGACGCCCACCGGGGTAGCGCAGACAGTGGAGGCATCCACCAGGGCAATGCAGGGGGTGGAGACCTCCCCCTGGGTGGAGCAGGAGGTGGAGACACCCAACGGGGCGGAACCGGCTGCGGAGATGTCCCTTTGGGCGGAGCCGGCGGTGGAGACGCCCACCGGGCCGGAACAGGCGGCGGAGAAGCCCAACGGAGCGGAACAGGCAGCTGGAACGTCCCTCTGGGCGGAGAAGGCAGCGGAGACCTCTTCTGGAGCGAGGCCGATGATGGCGACACCCTCCTGGGACCATCAGGCTGATATGACGCCCTTCTGATCCGACCAAACCGCGACAATGCCCTCGTGGGGCCATCAGACTGATATTGCGCCCAACGTGACCAAATACGTGTAGGGAGGAACGAGCGCGACCAGACATGGGCAGTGCGTGCCCTCAGTGATCCAACGAGATTAGCCTGCGACCTCCGGAACCGACCAAGCGATGTGCGTGCCCACCGTGACCCTACCGTCGAGGTTCAGCCGATGGACCCGATACGGCGCCTTCCCCGGACCGTATGGAAACCTCCGAACCCCCCGTATGCGACCAAACTGGGGTGTGGGAACCCTTTTGGGGAGTGCAGCCACCAGAGGAGATCCTGCGGACGCGACGGCCATCGCCTTCGTCCACAGAAGCTGTGCAATCCCTGGCGGACCCAAAAGTATCCCCGAGTAGCCTACAGGTTTAGGGGGTTCCGGTCTTACGGTCTCACTGGGGACTTTAGACTTGGACACGGGCAGTGGCTGGCGCTTAGAACCTGGGTCCGGGGTCTCGAGCCCTGACGAGACTGGATCACAGACCGTGTCAGGTAGATCCGGCCATGAGGAGTCCGGATCACAGAACGCGTCTGGTGGTTCTGGCCACGAGGAGACCAGATCACAGCGCGTGTCTGGCGGATCTGGCCATGAGGAGTCCAGGTCACAGAGCGCGTCTGGCGGATCTGGCCATGCAACCTCCGAATCACGGACCGCGTCTGGCGGATCCAACTGACTGACCTCAGGGTCCTGGAGTGGCGACACCGAAAGGAACCGAGAATCCTCGACAGGTAGGTCTGGCCGCAGCCCCTCGTACTGCGGCATGGGAATCTTCCGCCTCCACTTCACCCACAGTCATGACCACCCGCACACTGCGAGCACAGAATCCAGGAACTCCGCGAAAGTCCATGCCGGGTCTTCGTATAAGCTTGCTATCACGTAATCCAGCACTTCCGGATCGAGCCCCACCAGGAAACAGTCTTTAAACTGGGACTCTTTACCGGGCACTAAGTGACTGGATTCGAGGAACTCCTCGACGTACTCCTCAATACTACGTCCGCGCTGAAAGATCGCACTCAGCTTTCTCCATGGTGATCGCGCGGATGCGCCGACCGCGGAACCACACTCGCTGGGTCCTGCTTGGCTCATCATTTCTGTAACGATTGAGCAAGGGAGGCAGTCGGATCCAATCGCAAGTGTTTATTGGAACACACGGGAGTAAACAACAGGCTGAGTTCAGACAGAGGCAGACGGGAATATCGAAGGCAAACCGTATCAGAGTCCAGTAAACAAAGCAGGAAGTCGGGCGAGGAGCAAACACAGTCAAGGGGAAGAGACGAGAAACGTAATCCAAAACAGACGAGGTCGGCAACCGGAAATCCAGGTAGGCAATACAAAGACAATACGAAGACACAGGAAAAACGCTTACAAAGGCAGGACGAACCATACACAATGATGAGCGACTAACAATGGGAAACGGGTGTATTTATACACGGGTAAATCACATGAGGGGGAGGAGAACATATTAGTTGTCATGGGAACACATGAGGAGGGTGGAGACAGGGAGAACATGTGATAAGACATACAAGGACTAGGAAAACACAAAATACAATAGAGTGGCTGGAAGTGCTGCACTCAAGTTTAATCGGCACTTCCAGCTGATTGTTACATAGCCACCCCCCAGTGATGCCGGTCGAGGAGACATCCACCAGGGCGGTGAGGAAGCCCACCGGGGTAAGGCAGACAGTGGAGGCGTCCACCAGGGCGATGCAGGGGGTGGAGACCTCCCCCTCGGTGGAGCAGGAGGTGGAAACGCCCACCGGGGCGGAACAGGCGGCTGGGACGTCCTTCTGGCCGGAGCAGGCGACGGTGAAGCGTGGAGCGAGGCCGGCGATGGCGACACCCTCGTAGGCCCTGGAAATGTCATTGCGGCCCCTGGCGCCGTAATTGACAGAATGCACCGCTTAACTGAGGGTCCAACACAGCTGAAACGCCCTCTACTGGTGGGAAAACCGAACCTAACTGGGGTATTCGCTGTGTTCGGTGCGGCGTAGCGGACTCGAGCGGGGAAACACTGACCGCCATTTTGGATCCGGCAGCATCGGCCATTTCGTGGGCGAGCTCGAAAATCGCTTGCACTTTAGCGACGTGAGCGTGCAAAGCGGACATCGAGCGTGCGCCGTGCTGCTCGGGATCCTCCGCCTCCACTTCCCCCACAGTCATGGCCGACCCGCACACTGCGAGCAAAAAACTCTGTGAAAGTCCATGCCGGGCCTTCGTATAAGCTTGCTATCATGTAATCCAGCACTTCTGGGTCGAGCCCCACCAGGAAACAGTCTTTAAACTGGGAATCTTCACCGGGCACCAAGTGACCGGATTCGATGAACTCCTTGACGTAATCTTCAATACAACGTCCGTGCTGAAAGATCGCACTCAGCCTTCTCCATGCCGATCGTGCGAGTGGCTGAAAGTGCTGCACTCAAGTTCAACAGGCACTTCCAGCTGATTGTTACACATACACACATTTATGTCCTCAATTGTCACAAAAAAAGTGTGCACACGCAGACACACAGATCTGAGTATTTCTGACATGTTTGTTCATTTATTTGAGTGACAGAAGTTCAGCTGCAGTATTAATGTCATACTCAAAGCATTTAAATGTTACTGATTCATCATGCAGCTCAAAGTATTATGGGTAGAATATCTGCTCAGTCTCTTCTGATTCATCAACACAGTTTCACTGATGATTTATAATAAACCCTAAACCCAGGATAGAGGGTCTGAGTGAATGTGGTCTGGACTGAGTGGATGAGTCTCATTTTGTCAGAGATGCTGAAGAAGGACAGAGTTCCTGCACTCTCATCCACATACACTCCTACTCTAGAGATATAATCATCATCATCATCATACATTGCTGTTCTTCTTCTGATGATGGTCTTCACAGAGAGATCAGTCACTTTGTTATTGTGTGTGAATGAGTATCTGTCAGGAGAGCAGTTCAAACTCCAGGACTGATCATTACCTCCGAACACGCACTCTTCACCCGGTCCCTTCATGTTGATGCTCTTATATGACACTGATATAGACACTTCTCCACTCCACTCAATCTCCCAGTAACAGCGTCCACACACACTCTCTCCACACAACACCTGATGATAATAATCAAATCTGTCTGGATGATCAGGATACAGCTGAGACGCTTTCAAATGTGTCACCTCTCTCTTCTCCTCAGACAGACGGAGTTGAGTGTGTGCTGTGTTTGGATCCAGTGTGAGACGACACTTATCTATACACAAGAACAGAGACATTAATAACACAACAATCACTACAGCTGTGTGTGTGTGTGTGCAGGTTTATGTGGTTTATGAGGACACAAATATGTATAATTCAAAAGGCTTAAAAAAGTTTTTTTGAAAATCTAAAAATGCACACAGTTTCCTATAAGGTGTAGGGTCAGTGTAGGACAATACCACATACAGTCTGTACAGTAGAAACACCATACGCCTATGAAGAGTCCCCATAAATCACAAAAGTCAACATGTGTGTGTGTGTAGACATACATTTCTTCAGTCCTGCTGTAATCCTGGATTCTCCTCCATGATCCACACTAAAAAACACACACAGAGTTAGTCAACAAAAGAAAACTGTTGCTATGCAGTTGCTAAGGCACTCATGGAGATTGCTAGGGTGTTAGTATTGTTAAGACCACTCTGCTAGTAAAGTGATCGTAACATAAAAGGGAGACCACACCGATTGCTACTTTCGTTTATTTAAACAAAATAAAAGTGTATCAGTAAATGTAATGGTTAACCAAAAGTGTAGTGTTCATCAGTAGAATGAAACATGTGCTGAGCGGAGATAAGGGCGAAGAGCGAAGCAGCCACCACCCGCACGGCCCGAACCGGAGCGAGCACAAGACCCTGGAAGGCCTCTTTTAACATGTCATCCATTAACCTTCACGACCAGGTGACAGCTCCACCTGTAGGACTAAGACAGACTGACAGACGGCAACCATAAAACATAAACAAACGACAAGCTGCCAAGCAGCACGGCAAAGCCTGTCCTAACAGTATGTAGTGGCTAGAATGTTTTGTTAAGGTGCTTCATTGCTGAAGAGCTACATTATTTTTCTCAACTAGGAGTTTGCAACATCTTTGTTTTTAAGCAATTAAAAAGCAAACTTGATAAAAACTGAGGTAAGTCACACTGGATCCATGTATTTGTATTGTCATTGTAGGATTGTTGATGCACCCTGCGTATACTCCCTTTGTGAGCAATCGTGTTTCTCTGTGTTTCCTTGTTTTGGATTATTGATCCTGCCTGCTCTGGACTTTCGTTCTTGTTTTCGCCCCTCTGGATTAACGTTTGCCTGACCTATGCTACGCTATTGGATTATTCTGCTATCTTATACTCTCGTTCGCTGTTCTAAGACCCCTGCTTATTTGTGCTGTGTGTCTGAATAATAAATATCTGCACGTGGATTTGCATGCCTCCCGTCTCCTTCGTGATGGAATGACGAGCCTAACAGGATCCAGTGATATTAAACAGCAGTCTCCTGTAAGAGGTAAGTGTTTCATTGTTACGCCTGATCTGGCTCTTTGCCAGCAAAAGCATGGAAGCAGATTTAAATTCAGCAGTTAATGTGATGTATTGAACATTCTAATCACACCGGTGTGATTAAACGCTTCAGGGACCAGCCAAGCCTGATAAGATCAGTGTTATTGTACGTGCAATGGGTTAAACCATTTTTAGGTGGTGAAAATACTAATGGCCAAAGACTTTGCAAAGTATAGTACATACAACTTATAGCCATTGAGGAAGTGATATAGACTATCTTAAAAACTAAGATCTTCCTGTTAAACATACTTTAGTTTGGCCAATGAGCAGGTTGGGTCCTCCAGTTTTTCAGAGAGCAGCTTTACTCCTGAATCTCCAGGATGATTGTAGCTCAGATCCAGCTCTCTCAGGTGGGAGGGGTTTGAACTCAGAGCTGAAGACACATAACCACAGCCTTTCTCTGTCACCATACAGCCAGACAATCTGAAAACACAGCAGTAGTCCACGTCACAATCAGACATCCCTTTTACACACATATATCCATTTCAGACATTAATTGTTCCTATATGGTCATGTCTTAAGGCCAGTGCTAATGTGGTACAAAGTCGTCAACACTTGAAATGTTACACTTGATATGTGAGAGCTGTTTTAATTAATAAAGATTTTTTGATATTTTTGGAGCTTAGGTGTTGCTGACTTTGTACCACATTGTCAACTGGATGTTTTTTGGTCGAGCACCCTTGTTGAGATTGATGTGCATGCTTTTGTTTTATTGTTAAGGCCAGTATTAAAAATTAATGTATATGAAAAATCTAAAATGCCATGTACACATGTTAAATTATATGAAGTAAATGGCTGTCCAGTGGAGTTGTGTTACTGGAAAAATATCACTTAAATCTATTTGATGACATCTATTTCATGTAATTTTCTACATTTTTTGATGAAAATGTGAAATTGTTTTTGGTGTTATATTTCGTTTGTTTTAAAGACTGGCTAATATCTGAACAGTCCCACATAGCCAGACCTTCAGACTGACAAATGAAGCTCTAGAATACATGGTAGCATTCATTGGCACATTTTACAGGAATGCTAAGGTTTTGATATTTGTAGTATAACAAATTTAAGAATATGCTCTGACATAGCATCACATAATAAATAACTAAAAATAAATAAATTAAATATATTGTGTTTGAGATAAAAATGACAGTCTAAGATCAATTCAGGCAGTCCAGACTCTGAGACAGTAGCCTTTTGTCCCAAGTTAAGTGTGAATGCTAAGCTCAAGGTACAGCTGTGCCTATTGTTTTGGACTGATTGGTTTCTATAGTCCCTCTGCATCTGAAGTGACACTTGTATGCTAAATAGATCAAGACTGGGAAAAGGTCTTCTCCAGGGGAAGTTTCCCAGAGAAGCTCAATAAAAAACAAGTTAATATTAGGTGACTTAAATTGTCAACTTTGGCTCTTTGATTAGTTTTACATGGAGAGATAGGGTAAAAGTATTTTTTTCTAGAGCTTTTCAGTTATTTCAGTCCCGTTCGAATGCACCATCTGAGTAATCATTACTGACAATAATAGTGTATAATAACAAAAAAAACAATAGAGAGAATGGACAAAGAGAACAGGGCAGGCAATAGGAGGTTCAGAACCACAAACTGAATGGACAAGATCTTAAAACTGCAGTCAATAAGTTTTGCCTCTTTGTCGCCACCTATGATTAAACACCTGGTATTGCAGTTTCTTGTGGAATTATATTCCATGCGTGGGTTGTTCTTTAGCGTGGCTCCTGCATGAATCTAATGTTTTGACTCTAATGTGTAGTTTTGGACTATAAAAGTTACAGACTGCAGAAATAAAGGGAAAATTACGGCCTAATGATAAGACACACCTGGGGGCTGTTCCTTAAAGCAGGTTATGTGATATAACCAGGTATATTTAAGAGCAAGTAAGCAGTCAGCTTTCGGTTCCAATAATGAAGGTTACTTTAAGTGTATGTAGCAACTTGCTCTCTGAAGATAACCTGCTCCGGAGTAGGTTATGTTTCAGCGTTAGCTTACTTCATAGCTATCCGTGCATGCGTGCTCTACTCCAGTGGGCATGACAGATTGTGCACAATATTACGTATTACATGACTTATTATATAAATAACATCAAACAAACAAATATAATTCTTACTTTCAAGAATTTAAGATTATTCTGAATAAAAAATTGCACAACCTCAAGTTAGGTGTCGATATGCACCAAGTATGTAAATCACCTGTAAATCACAACATGACACGCTTTTTCTTAGTGTTGGTTTCCATAGAAACTCGTTAATTCATTGCTCTGTTGAGAATGTCTTGGGTTATTCCTGGACATGTTTTTGGAACCAGCATACCTAGAGTAAGCAAGGTTTAGGTTGATCAACTGAGAGTTCAGGGTTTAGCAGATGGTAAAGTAACTTTGCTTTCTGGAACACCCACCTGAACTAAATTACATTAACTAGAAACAGAAATTGGTTCATGGAACACATGAGGAGGGAAAACACAACAGAAATGGGGGCAAACATGTCCATATCCCTGACAGTAAAGATTCTGAAAATTTTAACCTCTAAAAAGGTACTGAGAAATTGTTTCAGGTAATGCTAATCCAATCTCTTGGATCGGATCATCTGTTAATGTGTACGTAAAAGTCTAATGACGCTGGTGCCATCTATTGGACACTGTAATTTGTTGCCTTTCTCCTATATGCATAATCTTTGAATCACTTGTCCATTTTTTTTTTCATTTTATTGGTTTAAAGCAGTAGAACTTAGCCTACGTTTACACCATCAGTTTATGGGAACTACAACTCCATTTTCTGTCTCGAAATGTCTCGTTCACACAGCTGCTAACAGTTGTATTTTGAGTATGTATAAATGTGCAACTGGAGTCACGGCCGTATTCCTTAGCGTTACCTATACAGACCTAAGTAATATCAAAGATGCCAGTGTTCATAAAACTGAAAGTCTAATAACTTTCTGTTTTCAAAAAAGTCTAATTGAGCCATGAGCAGCTTTTAAATTTAGGAGAAGAGCGAAGCATTTAAATTGTGTGCATAAAACAAAACTGATGGGAGTAGCTCTGGTGAAAAAGTGACGGGATAAACCGTGTGCGTACATTGTAAAAGTAAGCAGGTAAATACTCTTTTCATACATCTGTTGATAGATTTAATTACTGTAATAATAAATTGCGATGCAAAGTGGGCGCTTATTTCTTTAAAGTGTTTAATATGCACATAATCCTGTTTCTACATTCATTCCAGCACAAAACATGATAAATGACTAAAAAACATATGTACGACACTCTCTAAAAAGTTATAGGAGAAGATCAAAGTCTTAGGAGAAGAATGGATGAGTTTATAATCTTATTTTTGGTTTCTTTGTTCAAAAAAAAGTTTTCTCGTATCGTTGCAAAACTGAAATTGATCCACTGATGTCACATGGACTTTTTAAATTGTGTTTTTACACCTTTTTGGATCTGGGATTTGGCATTTCAGTTGTATTGGTGTCTATGGAAGGACAGATGACAGTATTTTCATTCTTGAAGATCATCACTAACCCTTTTAAACTATGTTGTGAAATTTCTTCAGAGACCAGGAGAAAACTTTGGATTTGGAAGCAAAATTCTCTTTATTGTTAGAACTGTCCATGCGCTAGTAAATCTGAATGGTCTGACTTGTCTGTGGTTTAAATACATTTACAAGGAGGGGGAGTACTGATGTGGAAAACAAATGGCACGCAACTGCATAAAGGTGATTTTCCCTATTTATTTTTTTGTACCCTTAGATTTTGAACACATTTTTCTTATTTGTTACCTTGAAACCATTTACCTTAGAATCTCCATCTGACAGTTTGGACTCTTCAGTCCTTTAGAAAGCAGCTTCACTCCAGAATCCTGCAGGTCATTGTTACTCAGGTCCAGCTCTCTCAGGATGTTTGAGTGCGAGGATTGTAAAACTGAAGACAAACTTCCCCAAGACTGAGCATTGAGATTGCATTCACATAGCCTGTATAAAGAACAAAACAAACAACTATATTGAAAATAAAAGAAAATTATCTTTTAGTAATTTAATCCTTTATAAAACACCTGTTGTGTTTTATGCAATTGTTTTGTTTTATCCTATGGCAGCAGGTTTGCATTGATTTAAATCAACAAATTTGCAACATGAACTACAGAAACCAAGGAGTATAAATAAGAAATAAGGAATTAAACTAGGCAGGATTTCATGAATTCGCACTTCATCATAAGTTATTAATCGAGTTTGGCGTGCTGTCCAGAGGGTGAGCCGGGAGCTCGGCAAACTCCAAGCCCTACTGGTTAGAACCCTAGCGAGGGCAGAGTGCAGGAGAGGACAGCAGGCAAACATGCCACCCAAAGAAGGTGCTTTGGTGATAGATGGTAGAAGGAGGGGGATGCCTCTGGTGGAGGCGGGGCAACAAATGCTTCTGATGAAAGCGAGACCGTGGAGAGCCTCTGATGGAGACGGGGTGATGGGGATGCTTCTAATGGAAGCGGGGCTGTAAAGCTTCTCTGGTGGGTGTTGGGGCTGGGGGATTACTCTGGTGGAGGCAGGGCTGGTGTGGGTTTTCTGATGGAGGTGGGGCGGTGGGATGCTTCTGATGGAAGCGGTGGCTGAAAAACTTCTAAGGGTGACTGGGACTGAAGCGTGTCTCTAAAGGAGATGGGACAGAAAAGATGCTTTGATGAAGGCTGGGCTGGTATGTGCCTCTGATGGAGGCGCGCAAGTGGGAAGCTTCTGGTGGAAGCGTGGCTGAAAACCTCTGTTTGAGGCCGCGGCTGAAGCGTGTCTCTGATGGAGACAGGGCTGGGAAAAAATGCTCCTTATGGAGGCGGGGCAGTGGGATGCTTCTGGTGGAAGCAGGGCTGAAAATCTCTGATGGAGGCTAGGGCTGGCGAAACCTGAGTTCACGAGATGCTGGAGTGCCATCCAGAGCTGGCATGGCACATCCAGCTGATCGTTACACCTTGACTAGTTCACATCCCGTCTTTCTGGTAGTTCCTGATTCATCCAGCTCAAATCTTTTTCTTCTCAATCTGTGCCTGTTACTTCAGGAGTATATATCGGGCCGATATTTGCGTATTTTTTGTGTATCGGCATCGGCCGATGCGCAGGTGCATTCGCCGATACATTTTTCC
>JAUCMT010000088.1:12810127-12822796 GCA_032357475.1 Enteromius thamalakanensis
TGAGCTTTCATATGATGTATACATCTCAGTTTTGTAAAATTTTACCTTATGACTGGTTTTGTGGTCCAGGGTCACATTTATATTTAGCAGCACAGCAGCTTTCAACATTGATAATAATGAATGATAAGAAATGTTTCTTGAGCTGACTGGAGTAATAATGCTGATAATTCAGCTTTGCCATAGTTAAATTTTAAACTATATTGCAATTACAAAAACATTAATATTAAAATTGTAAAAAATATTTTACAGTCAAATAAACACAGCCTTGATGTACATAAAAAAAACACGTTTTCTCAAAAGCATAAAATCTACCGTCCCCAAACTTTTAAATGATGGTATAAATCAGATGGATAATAAAAAATGAAAAATAGTGCACCTGTGGACCATGTTCATTCCTTGTAGGTAAACAAGTGCTTTGCAGATCTGTAGGCTGAAGAGTACCAGAGTTACGCTCGTCAAATTCTGCTGGCTTTTTGTCAGGTACTTTCCGAGCTAAAAACACAAAACAAGTATTTTTAGTATTATCATAGTAAAAGAAAAAAGTGAAGCATTACACATACAGTACAAGCAATAAAGCTAGGCTTTATTATGCCCTGAGATTTATTTTTTCATACCCTAAGTTGGTTCATTAAATCATACACGCATCTGAGTTCACCATTAGTCGACTGCTCAAGCCAGTCATTCTGTACTTGACTACTGTAGATGCAGTGATGTTGATTTATTCAATACTGAACTTCCTGTGAGTTTGTAAGCAGTTTATGACTCTTTTACAGAGGCTGTAAATGTTAATAGAGCCATATCTATGGCATTCACTTAATTGAGTTTGCTAAATCAATCACAGGTTCTGGCAAATGGAATTACACAATGGACTGAAAGGGAATTTTATTGATTTAATTTTAAAATTACGTAAACCCCTCTATCTCATATAATATATTACTCCCCTCCCCAAAATAATCACTCATAGTGACAACATTATTGGTCCTGCAATTTTCCAAAAGATGTGTTTTGACATGTAATACAAATAAGAGTGATAACATCCAGCATCTGGGCTGTTGTTCACCTCCCCGTGCTGACACAGCTCCATGACGATCCATACCGGGTCTTCCTCAATCGCTCCAATCAATCGCACTATGTGTGGATGGTCCAGGTTCTTCATGATAACTGGATTCAGGTGAAAGAATACAGTTACTCATTATTATATTTTATTGTTTAATTTTGCTACTGTGTCTAATATTAATTTTTCAAAATGGGACCCAGATTTTCTGGAAAAATGTAAAAAGTCATTAAAAAAATCTATTGATCTGAAACTATTTATTAGTATATTATATAGTATAGTATATTATTATGCATCTAGTTTTTCAAAAGATAATTCACAGAGACAATAAAAGTGGTCATCAACCTTTTTGACCAACTGTCCACAATTACATTTAATCCCATTTTAACAGTTGATTATTTGTGTATTTATAGTTTTTTTTTCACATTTTCCACACAATAAATTATGTTAGCTGCACCTGGAATATTCTTTAAAAAAAATTTCTGTGGTGTTAAATTCATTCACTTTTTCAAGTAGCAATTTAGGCTCATATATCGTATAATATAAAACTGTGGAAATCTTTTTTTTTTTCTTGTGCATAATTTGTTAGACTGTAATTATGTCAAATTATACAAACATATTTATTGTGCTTATGCAAAATGCACAAAACATTGGCTATAATTTTAGCATTAGCAAGTCAAAGAAGTCATAATATATATTATATAATAATATCATTACATAATATATGTTATAAATGTTATTTCCACCACATAATGTTATTAAACCTAATGCATCATTTGAGATATGCTAGAAAAAACTGACAGTTTAGAAAGCAATGACAGAATTGAGTATGCACACTAGTTATTTATCCACCAATTTAATACGTTGTGATAATTTATCATCTAAAATACCACTATTCCAAAAGCAGCCATAGTTACAGAAACATCATTTGGATTTAATAGGGTATAACAAGTATCCTAAGCTTTCATTTACGTACCAGCTTCCCCCAAAAACTTCTCTCGGACATCAGGTGCACATTCCTTACAGGTCTTCACCGCGACACCAATCTTCTCCCCATTCTAACCAAGACAATTAAAAATAGTCTATTAAAAATAACACCAAGTCACCAATAATGAGATTTGCTATATTGTATCGTAAAAGGAAAATCCAGATACGGACTACACATTTTAATTGTCATTGCATCATCACATGACTAAAGTGTCTTGTACTGCTTGCCTTTTTCTGGTAAATTCCTTCATGAACCTCCCCAAAGAAGCCTTCACCCAGCATACGTTTCAGGGTAAAATCTTTCCTGGACAGTCCAACCTTAACTATTGCAAAACACACACAAAGAGCACTTCAGAACAAACAATAATGAGTAAGAGCACGATTTTATACTCTGAACACATATATATACAGTATATATATAAATATATAAACAATTCCCATACATACCAGGTGGTGGCGGCTTTTCATCTGGGATTTCACAGTATATATCAGAGTCTAAGAAATAGGTTTGATGTTATTACATTGTCATGAACTTATCATAATACAGTAAATATCAAGCTGGGTGAATGAGTTAGCTTAAGGAGGGTTTGATACTTACTGCTGTATCTGAAGCTTTCTGTCTTCTTCCTAACAGCAGATAAGAGTGGATAGCAATAAGGACAGTGAAATAAAGTATTTAAAATGTATGCACAAATCCATTTCACTTTGTAAATGATTCCGTAAGAGATCACTTTAGAGTTATAGCAATTAATATCCATTCTGTGTTGTACTCCCGAGGAGAAGAATGTTGATGTACTCACCCGGAGGGAATTTCAGGAAGAGAGTTGCGCAACTGCACACCTAAGACAGCAAAGATAAATCTCGGTTTGCAACACAATTCCCAAAGCCACATTAATCACACAAATTCAGAGGAGAGCTGCCATAAAGTCTAGTCATTTATCTCAGAAAATACGTAATGATCAATTCCCTGGATGTAGTTCACACAAGCTCTTTTTAAAGAGACATTCACAGACATATGTTAATTGGGGCTTACCTTTAGGAGATTTACTTTTATTTGGACCAGCTATCAAAGATGAGTCTGTGAGGTTAAGCAACCGACAGTAGCCATCGATCAGATCAGCCATGTTCTCCGCAATGGCCAGAGATGCCACACTGATGGAAAGAGGCTATGGGAAAAGTTCACGGTTAGTTTACCACATGAGTGTCACTGTGCATATAACGTTACACAACCCAATACTGTAGCGAGATCGTTCTCACCTGTTTGGCACCCTCAATTTCGATAAGCAGCAATGTTCTGCCATCACTCTGTGTGTTATACTTGATACATCGGATCTGTTTAAAATCAGCAAGGCAAACAGCCTGGGGAAGAGGAAACGAGTATGTACTTGAAACAACATTTGGACAATGACAACTGGCATAAAAATAAGTAATTAATACTAGATTGGAAATTAAGTATGAAGTTGCTCACGGTGGAGTCTGATTTGGTACGTTGCCGAATGCCTTTGGGACCAATGACTAAATCCACTGCTAAACTCCAACCTTGCTGTGTAGATGAAGAGGGACTTTAGTAAACTCAATTTAGCACATTAAATCTTCCACTTCGAACACCTACAGTTGGAGAACTCACCACTAGTTCACAAGGAAATATTTCCTCGTCAAAGTTGGAGAATTCCCCATAGGTCTCGAAGAACTTGATCATACACTCGTCCTCCTTTAGTAATGCATACTGCTGAAACGTTTGCTGGATGAGCTTTCTGAGTTGCTTGGACTGTTAAAAACAACATTTAACAGGTTAGCTGTAATAAGCTGCCACTTGTTTATGTTATTTAATATATTTTATCAGGATATTGATTTATTTTAAGTTATTTTAGGCCATTTTGACTGGCTAGCTGCATATAGTCACATTTTGCAATATTTATTTAAACTGTAACACTTTAGAATAGGGGGTCAGTATGATGTTCACAATTAAGCATTAGTTGAGCAAAAACACACAACTAATTAATGATTAAATGTTAAGTTCTAGTGTGTTTTTGCTCAACTAATGTTAATTGTGAACAATTAACCATTAATTAATGCTTAACTAATGCATTATTTTGGACCCCTATTCTAAAGTGTAACCATTTAAACTTTAGCAGGTTTTTTTAAACTAAGATGCATCCAATTGAAATGCATTAGTTTAAAAAATGTGCTGGACTTACTAAAATAACGAAATAAACTTGTCCCTGCCACGAATAAATAGATAAAATATGTGACTAAATCACGAACTACCATGAGACTGGGTTGTATTTAAGAAAAGATTATATATGGACAAATCCGAATTTATGCTGAATTGAATTGTCTTGATTAACAGTTGAAATACAATATCAAACACTGAACACAAACAAGCTACAATTCAATATTAACTCCAAAAACAGCCTGTTAAAGTTCATTTCCAGAATAAAAAATTTCCTTGTAATTTATTCACCCGAATGTCATTCAAGATAATTTCTTGCATTTTTCAGTCGCAAAGAAATTTATTTTTAGACTGAAGAAAGAAAGATACAGGAATTGTGGATCACACAAACTAAATTTTTAATTCTTAAAGTAAACTTCTCCTTTAATAAAATAGAGGCATTACAGAAAAGTGGAAAACAAATCTAACCTTCATACTGTCAATAAGTCCCTTAGGAAAAAACAGGTCCAAACCAACATCTTTTCTAAATAAAAAAGCACCATATTAGCAAACAGTAAAAAAAAAAGACTTTTTAAAAATAATAAATAATAATAACAATAAAAATATCTAAACTTACTCTAGCAAGTCAAAGTTGGTCCTTTTCTCTAGACCTTTGGCATTCATATCTTTATAAAACCTCCTGAAAGACAGAACAAACCATATATGTGATGCAAATTCAGTAAAAATGTGTACCAATGTAATGTAAATTGTATTACTGAATAATTGAACATCGCTCATTTTACTTCTGAGAGAACTCTGTTTATAGCATTGAAAATGTGTACTCAGTAAGTTGCTGGTCATGAAGTCCTGCAGTTACACTGGATAATCAGACAATATCAATAACAGACTAGGCTTTTTGCTACCTGATCTCCAAACAGCCCAGATGAAGTGCCATGCCATCGCTAATTTTGCTAGCATGATGCTGCATGTAGTCACAACGCACCTGCCAGAACACAAACAGCATTTACATCAACTGACTAACAAAGCTTACTGTACAACCACAGACAGAAAGCAAATCTGGAGATGTCTGCTGACCTGTTGATAGAAATACAAAAGGAACGTCCTGTCCTCTTTTATCCTCTTCATGAAATCAGTGGGAATGTAGCGAATCCTAAGATCATATCTGAAATAAAACACAAACACACACATTTATGAAAAGCTCAGATAATAGCAAGTATACTGGTGATATGCATCAAGAGTGACCGTTCTTCCGTTCTCCCTCACCTCCACTCCGCCTCGGCGTGATGGCTCTCGTAGCGCTGCTCAACCTCTCCTACCGTCAGGTCTGGATGAAGCCAATGGAGCTCCTCAGATTTCAGGTGTTTTAGCCTCAGCCCAAAGCATCCTGGGTTTTGCACATTTGGGCCCAAGCGCCCGCTGATCAGAATAGACTGGATGATAGTCTGATGGATAAGAAAAACACAAGTGTTCAGGCATTCCAACAAGTAATTAGCGAACATAAGATTTTTAAATTTTACTTAGCAAGGTTGCACAAGAGTTACTTCAGGTTGTAATAACATATGCAGCCTTGGTGAACATGAGACACCAAAACATTAAATAAACCTTTCGAGCAGTAGTGTACTGTATGAATACCTTCATCTGCCATGAGCTGTCACATTTGACCAGTTTGAAATTTTTGCTGAGGTTGGTGCTGCTGCTGAAGCACACTTTGATGATCTTCACAGGACCGCCATCTCCAACAGGACCCAGGTCAGGGCTTTTGATGCCCCCATCCCAGTCCTGGGTGGGTACCTTCCAGGAAAGGGTGCTTGCATCACTCGCCATGTCCTCAAAGATATCCACACACCATTACACGATCATCTCATCTGGTAGAAAGGCCAGTTTGGAAACACAAGAACAGGGTTAGTATACTATAGTTAATTAAACCATGTGTGGCATGTTCTAAGGCATTTTCCATTAATGGCAATGTCTATAATACTTTTATACACTTGCACTACTGTATTTTGTCTGAATAAATTAAAAATACTACAAATGGCATGTCATTTTTAAAAGTGAAAAATTAATTCGTGCATCACAACATGATTTACAATATAGATATTCATTTTGAGATTTGTACAATTTAAAAAGTATTTAAAGAATAACTTTAGGTGAGATAATGGCACAGATCTAGACATAAAAACATAAGGGAACTTAGCATGAAAAATTAGGAAGTATACAAATACAATACATTTAAATATATGATGTAGTACCAAAATGCACAACCTAAACCTTCACATACCTACTTCAAACCATACATTAGGACAAAGTTTACACTCTGTTTGCTCACAGTGGTTGTGTTTCTGTGCTCTCTCACACCCATGTGATTGCATTAACTGGAATGCAGAGCTAATACAATATAGATTTATTTGCAGTGTGCTTTCATGTTGTTTAGATAGATGGTGTCTGACATAAAAATCTAAAGGCACAGCAAGATGCTAGTTTATGTATGTATGCGAGCCCATGTTTCTGTGTATGTATTCCCTTTTAGGGCTTGTCTTGCTCTGTTGTTTGCCCGAGGCAATGAATTCCTAGAAGTAAGGCTACATGTCTTTTTAAACTTACTCAAGCACGACTACCTTCTGCAATGCCTGCATATGGCAAAACCTTTTGTGTTGAATAATGTGAGATAAATTGTAATCCCTAATTGTTACTATTTTAAAATGTGTCATGAATGCCAAGAATAAATGTCGGTTTTGTTTGGTGTTGGTTTTAAGTCTTGTTTTAAGTGACTAATCCTTTGATTAGACACTTGAGTAAAGCCGACATTGTTTTTAAAGTTTGGTTAGTTTAAGAAAATAGTCATCGGTGTAGCAACCAGAATGAATTGACTTGTTCTGAAATGGTTAATCTACCACAGATAACAAGTATGTGGGATTTGACCTCTAGAGGCTATAGTTTTTGCAAGCTAACACCAGCTCTGAGCTACAAAGAGAAAACAGGACCGGCTCCAGGGAGGAGCCCTACAGTATCTATGAAAACAGATTTAGATTGACCTGGGTGGTGGGAAAGTATTTTAACATAACATTCTAAAACAACAAAGATGCTACAGTTTTAAGTAGTTAGTTTTATGCGTCTAACATTTTAATAGACGTTTATTAGTTATTAAATGATGTATGTTTAAAACATATACGTCCTGACTGAGAGCAGGAAGCCAATGAATACATCAACACTGATTGACATTCGTGTATTGATGCCCTTTTTCCCGCTTCACTGTTATCTCTAAGGCAATAAAGTGCATATGCACCTACATAATGCTTAGCTTTTAATTATATAATTGCATGAGGCTTCCTGAAACATAATTCTCCTCACCCAAAACAGGCCAAATACTGAGGTCCTATTCCTCGCAGTTATCGTTTAGGGTGAACGAATTAGTTAGACAACCTTAAGCTCCTTCTAAAGACGAAATAAACGCATAGTAACGGCAGACCTCACTATTAAATCCTCGATAGCTGCTTTCTTGGAAAGACTCTTCACGCGCTCTATAAAGACACTGGAATGCGCGTGCACATAACTGTACCTGCGCAGACTTGCCCTACAGAAACACATATAGCCTATACATAAGTAAATGCATGTAAAAGTGTTTTCATATACAGTTATGACTTTTTAGCTTATTATATCCTTATACTACGGCACTTTTAGACCATGCTTTAATACACGCTAGGATTTTGTGATTGTAATGAGTGAATAAACAATTCAGTAAAATAAAAGCTGGTGCGATGTTTCGCCCACAGCCATCAGCCCTGCATTCATTTAAATTGCTCACTAACCTTGCAAAGTTGTGCTCTTGTTTTTTTTCCCTATTTCCTTAAAGTTCCCCAGTCAAAGTCCAGCTCTCAGACTCAGGTATATAGACAGAGACTGCTGCTCAAGCCACTCCCTTCGCTTCAGTGTACTTCCTATTTTTGGCACAGCCTTTATAGGTAGAGGTGGGCGATACCACGCTTTTTTAACCGATACTGATACTTTTGTCGCAATTTTAGCGAAATCAATACCCAAACCGGTACTGCGTGTTTCTGCTTATTTCTTAAACGTTTAGGTGATTTTTCAATAAAGTATTATGTTGAAAATGCATTATAGCCTATATAAAAAGAGTATAAATAAAATATATAAATAAAAATAGTATTATATATACAAATAGTATTAAGTTTTAGGCAAAAAGGATCAATAAACTTAAAAGCGAATTACATATGACACATGCTACCGTCCATACAAAGTTTATTATAAAACTAATAAATAAAAATGTATACAATTTTCCAAAAAAATGACTAATTTCTATTGAAAAAATCTGAAATACCAAGATTTTAAAGTGTTCAGATCTTTTCTTTTTTTTAACACAGGCCTTTTTTTCAAAATATGTGTAGCTACTATGTATTACAACTGTACTTGTAATACAAAAGACATCATCTGTTTTAACATATATTTCATGGCAAATACTCAAATGGTAGGAATAATAACAATAACATAAAAAAGCTTACCTTATTCTCCTCAATTTTGAACGTTTCCAACCAAAATATTGCTATATTTACCTTTATCTGCTGTTTTTTAAGACACGACTGACATCTAGTGGCCACCTTTAGAAACAACCATTTTAGACTTTGCCCCTGTATTGTGAGGTGACGCAAGAAGTCTTTAGTTTAGGCTAATTAAATCTGTCAGAACAATAATTACAATGTTGCTTTATGATGTTTATATTGGTATAAAATATCATTAATGATGTGCATTGTTTTTCCCCCTCCCACAACATTTACATTCAGATTAATGCATTTCCTTAAACGCTGCTGTTGTTCTGTGTTGTTCGGCTACTGTTAAATCTAAAACGATAATGATAAGATATTGTTGAAAAACATAGATTTCAAAAGAAAAAAGAAATTCTAAAAATGAAAATTGTTGCTGTCAGGTTAGTTAAATAAATAAGTTTATTACTGTCTAAAGTCTGGGAAGAACCCCACAAAAGATCTGTAACAAATTTGAACTATTTCTTGAACCTCAGTAGATGGCAGTATATTCACAACAACACTGTAAAACATCCCTTCATTCTCTGTGATGAAGAGATAAATGAATGTAATTGTTTGTGCAGTGTCTAGAAAATGACAATATGTTTAATTTTCTGGTCACAGACATTGTCCTTAAACTTATTTCTGACAGTTTGACCCCTTCAGGATGAATGAGGCATGCGTGAGGGACTGTGGGTAGATGGGTGTCACACTGATCAGTCATTAATAATCAGCAGATGTATCACATTGTATACACGCACATGAAGAGCAGACTCATATTACAGAGCTTACTGCTTGAGTGAGGTTAGCTGTTCTTTATTGTGCATGAATAATATCTAATAACTACAAGTAGGCTATCATCTGTCAGTTTCATTCTTGGATCTTTCATACAGTACTATATAATGAATATGAAATTAGAGCTGCTCTTGCATTAGAGGTTGTGCCTGTTCTGTTCTGAGGTAGCTCAACCAAGAAGAATTCCAACTGTTAAGCTTTAATGGGACACACTTAAATGTTCATTATATTGATGGTCACACCTATTGCTCTTTTTGCTGTCATTCTGGCACCACGTTGGCAGAAACGGGTCGAGCAATCATTTAACTATGCAAACCCTCTATTTCTCAAGGTGGTGCACTGAAAAAAATTGTGACATGGATTTACAGCATATACCTTTAAAATATGATTATAGTAGTAGCTCTACAGCTTACTACAGGCAGCTACAGAGTAACTTCAGAGGGAAAACAATATGAGAAAATATATATTATATTTAGATAGACAATATTATATTATGGTAAAACTTTATTTTACAGTTGCTTAGCATGCATACTAATAGAATATTGGACATCATTGATAATTAAGCACATATTAATGACTTATTCTACATGACCTTATTCTATATCCCTAATCCAATACCTAACTTAACAACTACAGTACCTTACTATCTATTAATAAGCAGAATTTAACAGTTTATTTAGGGTAATAGTAATAGTTAGGTAATAGTCAACAAATGTTATAAGTGTTACCTACAGTACATTATATTATATTATAAACACCTGAATTGATCTCCTAAATTAATTTTATAGTAACATATTACTGTTAAATATTGTAAGATCCCGCCATTCGTTTTCACAGCTTAATGTCTAAGTATTATTTAGATAATGGTTTTATAATAGTTTTTTGAGAGTATAGTATTTAGTAAAATATAATAGCAATTTCATTTTGTAATTTTATTATTATTATTTTATTATTATTATTTTAAATGTTTATAAAATTTGTATTAGTTTTAGTTATATATAACCCATTTTATTTTCCGTTTTGGTTTTATTTTATTTCAAGTTAAACTATATGAACTGAACTAAACTAGAATATGAAAAATGTTGAATTAGGTGAAACTTATTCTTTTTTTCTTTAGTTAGAGTTTATTTTATTTCGAATAATGAAAGCTTTCAATCAAATGTTGAACAAAAGCACGCACACATGACAGTGCATCAGATACTGTATGTGTAAAAGTAGTAAATCTACTGATTCACAAGTACACTGAGCTCTGATGCGGCTCATTTTAATTAGAGTCAGGTATAGCTCTTCCTGCATTGCTCAGAAAAACATGTGGGAGGACATCACACCTGTGGCTCATGACACCCCAATTACTGCTTTGCTGCTTATCAGAGTACAGGCCGGCTATCACTGCTGCTTCCCACTGTACCATGAGGGCAAAGTGGGCTGCTCTGGTTCTTCTGTGTCATAATTAAATTAGACTTGTGAGCAAACACACATATACACATGTGCACTTAAATGTCAAGCACCAATGGAATAATGAGAGCTGCACAATCACATCTGCCATCTGTGTTGTTACACATAAAGTTGGACAGTTTATATTCATAAATAGTAATTATTTTACAGTCATGTTACTCATGGACATAGCATGTTCTTATTTTAGTAATTACAGAAGCTAGGTAAAAACTGGGTACTTACCGTAACCTAAAGCTACCCCTAAACCTAACTCTACCCCATGTAGTCTCATTTTATTACCAGCACTTGTACACTGTAAGAAAGTGCAACCAAATTAATAATATTAATTAGATCATATCATTTAGTTTTGTTAACTTTTTTTGATAATGACTAATAATGACTTAGCTTGACCATCACATAAATAAATTACATTTGAAATACATTATTCAAACAAGTAAACAGCTATTTTAAATTGTAATAATGTTTTATGATATTACTAATTTTACTGTATTTTTGATCAAACAAATACTTGGTCTTGATGAGCAAAACATTTAAATTAAACATTTCCTGAATTTTAAGTCAGCGGATAATTGCATTTATAAACTAATTATACAAACTATTTTCTTTTAGTTTCTGTAATTCCAGCACATGTTCACCATTCATTACACCACACACAAACAAAACAGACAAACTCCATGAGTGTGGGGGGCAAAACCAATCATGGTAAAAAGAGGGTGTTGACGGGTCGCCATCATTAATGATGCCTATGGACAGACAGTTCACACTAAAATAGCATAGTTGATTTAGCTCTTTGAGCCACATTAATGTTAGCAGAGATGAGGTGCAGGGTGAAATCTGTTAATCATTATGTGTGTTGCTGTTTTGCACATTTAAAGTAATTCTACAGACGTCGCTTTACTGCACAGAGACACAACTGCACTTGGCACAACAGCTAGTGGGAGAAAGAAAAGGACGGAGTGAGATTGACAGGCAGAGATAGACAGAGGGTGAAGGTTAAAACTTTAGTTGAAAGTATTTTATATGCAGAAAGTATTCAAACCAGGCATAACTGAAAGAAAGAGACAGGCCCTTACTTGAATTTGGAGCAAGGCTTGCAAGAAACTGCACTGCCCTGAGCTAGTTTCACAAAGACAAAGGCTAAACAAACATTTGGATAAAGTTACCAAGCCAATTTCTAGATATAAAACGGGTATATTTCTCAGTGTCCTGGTGGCTGTCTCGGCGGATTAGACAGTAGGACTTCTGGGACAGGGGACTGTGGAGGGAATATGGCTGAGAGACTCAGTGACTCCCGTCACAGTTGTGCCTTGAGACACACACACATACTCAGGGGACCTCAAATGCACTGATGTGTAACAGCTTAGAATGCCACTCCCTCCAAAACACAAGGGCCAAAGTGTGTGTGTATGCCTGGAGGCGCACTTCTCACGAAAGAGTGAATTTCACTCCTTATTCTATGGGAGCACAGAGTGACTTTTTTCACTGAGAATATGTTCCTTGTCTAACACAAGCTAACTAACAATCTGTTCCTGTGTTGTTGTTCAAGTTGACGGATTAGTATATTTAATTGAGATTATTCCAACATGATGTTATATACAATTTAAAAATTGGTATAATGATCATCATTAGCACAGCTCTTTAACAAATAGACAAAGAAATGACTTCACTTGTTA
>JAUCMT010000088.1:12829149-12839312 GCA_032357475.1 Enteromius thamalakanensis
TACCAACATGGGTATGACAGAATCAATGCAGTCACTGTATTCTCCTGGCAACTGAAACGTGACTTCTATCCACCCAACGTAAGGGATATCTTGTCCGCTTGCTGCTACTATCTGAAGTGTGTCAGGTGCGTCAATTATTTCAGAAAGCTGCCTCAACCTTACGTTGGGTAGTATTTCATTTTTCCACCACTCATCAATGATACAAACTTGAGATCCGGTGTCCCACAATGCTGTTGTTTCAACTTCATTGATACAACAGTCAATGAGACACTGTTTTCCCACTAAAGCGGCCACACCCAGTGATTTGTTTGAATTTGTTCTCGTTTTGGCACCTTTATACCCCTTCTTTTGGCAGTCTTTCTTGTGTTTGCCCCAGTGGCGAGCCTGACATAACTTTGAGCAATATAGGGCTTTTTGGCAGGATGTGCACACTCTTAAATTATGACCATCGCCCCTCATCCCACACCCAGCGCATAATTGGTGGGACTGTAGCATCTGGCAGGTTACTCCCTGTCCCGTGGAAGCAACCCTCTCTCGTTTAACTGAGCATCTCTGGATGGGTTTACTGCTCTTGCTCTACAGCCTGCAAAGAAATGTTCACTGCTTCCACATCTATAGCAGTGGGTGCAATAATTATCAGTGTCATTCTGCTGACAGTTGAGACATCTTCTTCGTTGACGACTCATTTGGGAAGAAAGACGGTGTGGTGCAAATCCTTGCTGGAACTGAGTTGTTCTCCCTCTCTGTCCTGGATTGTAATTAGACCAGTAGCCAGGAAATGGGGATTCTGGGTAAATAGCGGAAGCATAGTTTCGGAAACCTGGCAAGGCGAGACCCTGTTCTGCAGCTGTCTGGGGCAACTGAATCGACTCTCTGATCTGTGAAACTTCAGCGCTGAGATTCTTTAACAAAGCCATGTCTGACTTTATTTCTTTGAGTTCATTTAACAAATCAGGGTTATGTTTACTTTTAATTTCTTGAAATGACGTTTTTCCTTTCTTTTCTGCAGGTACTGAGGTTTCGTTACATTCCGCCGCATGCACTGCCACTGAACGATGCTGGACTGCCATCTTCTTTTTGTTTTGTCTTTCTGTTTCAGTCATGCATGCAAGATTTAATTTCTCTAACAAAAGCTCATCACTAACATCTGTTTGTTGCAGGTATGGTTTCAAATCCCCTCTGATGTAGTCACTTTGCAGACCGGTAAGGACAGTATGCAGAAACATGTTTTGCACTAGAATGGGGTCATATTTGAGACTGGACTCCGCTTCCTGTGACGCAAATAGGGTTTTCTGTCTAAGATCCAGGACACGAATTAAAAAGTTCTGAGGTGTCTCCTTACTGTCTTGAACTTCCGACATCAGTTGCTTGTACAGCTCTGTGGCACCCCTCTCCTGGTAGTGTGAACGAAGGATTCTTCTTAAAGTAGGCAGTGTTAAGTCTGCTTTGCCCTCTAAATAGCTGCGTAACTGCATGCCAGGTACAATTGCTTTAATCACTGCATGGACTATTTCGTGTTCAGGGACATTTTTCTTTTTTCCATTCTCAATTTGATGGGCAAGGCTGGAAAAACTAAGTTTATCTTTCTGGCCTGGTTCCCCAATCTGACCAGATATTTTGAACTCCCTTTGCCAAAGAAGTGATTGGGTAAGATCTTTTGTCAAGGTACTGCCCTGGAATGTCTGGTCTTTTTGACTCTCTGTCTTTGCCTCTTGTTTTGGTTCACTCTCTTTTGGCTGTAAAGATAACTGTAAGGCTAACTGAAGTGCTTCAATCTGTTTATGCAATTTTTCTTGTTCTGGCATCTGACCTACATGCAATTCCTTTTGCTGTGACTCTACTGTGTTTTGATTTGACAACTGAATTTCAGTGATTTTGTCTTTAAGGTTAAGGAGAAATGACATACCCTGGTCTTCAAGTTCCTCTACCTCATCTCTTTCGATATACCTTACAATATGGGCAATCAGAAATGAGCGACTTTTCCCCAAAACATTCTCTCTTTGCATACCAACAATATGTAGAAAATCACATACTGCAATCAAATGATCACTGTTGAGTGAGTAAAGTGTCCCCACTACTCCCAGTCTTAAGTCCTCCAGTGTGCTCATGTTGTTTGTGGATAAGTGGTCAGTGTCAGTGTCAGTGTAAAGCAGAATGTCTACTTGGTTGGAAAGAACTGGCGGCTCTCCTGGTTGAATAAGGAACCTCAGATTACTCGCACTCCCTCCCGTCCGGTTGTGAGGCTACTGCACACTGCCAAACTCCTATCGTTGTTATGGTTGCAAGGTGGGATGTCGTCACATGGCACTACATCGATTGGCAAAACCAGGAACCACCCATCCTCGCTGGGGCCTCCAAAATGTTGCACCCCTGAAAAAGGGGAAATTATGACATTAATAAAATGATCACACGAACTCCTGCTGCTGTCTCTGCGTCAAGCTGTATTGGCTGTGTTTTCTTTTGTTTCAACAATTATCACATATACAACAGAATTGTAAATAAATGAAAACATTAATACAATGAATCACATGTACAACAGTGATGTTCAAAACCAATATTACAGACAACACTTCTTTATCCAATTACAATCGTAGTATAAGTCTTTCCTTTATAAAAATATTACTTTTCCCAATTTTCAACATCAGCTAATGCTTCAGAAACGTTTCTACAGTTAACAAACAAAATAACGATTCAGTTAACAATTAGTTAATGAGTCTATTCTCAATCACCAAACTCGCTGCAAAATGCAAATAACATGAACTCTTTTTGCACACAACATTTAAATTCAATTAACATCATACAAAATACATTTTCGTTCACCTTTAACGCTATGTGATATACATTGGTTTGTCTTCACGTTCCTCGTGGTTAGCATAGATTATCATTTCGGGGTCAAATACCCTATTTTTACATGTTTTCGGGCGAAATAACTAATCTCATAAAAACAGTATCACTTTAACTTCCACAAAATACATTTCTTATACATTCATACCTGAAAAAGGGGAAATTATGACATTAATAAAATGACCACACGAACTCCTGCTGCTGTCTCTGCGTCAAGCTGTATTGGCTGTGACGCACAAGCAGAGTTGTGTCATTTACTACCTGGAATGATTGATCTCCCCCTTCTGGCCACTCCGTGAATTACACCTCACACATTAATACATGGGATTCAAGCAAAACCCTTTACTGAACTCACGTAAGATTATACAAATCATACTGATTTTTATACCACTACACTTCTTGGTCAGCCTGTTAAGCTCAGACACGAAAATAGAATCCACGCCAGACTTCAAAGTTTTAAACAAAGAACATTTGCATGTGCATTTATCAGTTTTATCATCGCTTTGATGAATCAGGAGCATCTGCATTTACAGTACACCTCCTTTGTTAAAACACACACCAACTCAAAGTCTTACTCATGCGCTTGCCTTGTCTTTCACTAGATTTAAACAGTTACTCAGCAAAATATTAATGTCATATCATGTCGTGCTTTCTTAAATGTTTATATACTGGTCTTTTCCATACAGCATAAGTAAATCTAGCTCTTTTCCACAAATAAATCAAACTGATTCAGAATACTTGCAATATAGTGCATGAGTTATTATTACTTTCATAACACATTTATGTAGTTCTTGGAGTTTGACGGCCCTTTCTCGCTGTGTTATGCTAAAATGTCTTTCTGTGTTCCAGAGAAGAAAGACAATCATTTGAGTTTGATAGGAGGGTTAGTAAATGTCGAAAGAAATTGCACTTTTTTTCTTGTTTTGCTTTCGTTAAATGGATTTTATGTTTGTTCAGTATGGGGCTGATGTAAAGCCCAGCATGTTTTACGACCGGGGCATTTGAGGTTCAATGTCTTGCTGATGGTGATAAAGGATGAAAGCCAAGGACAGAAACCCTTACAGAACAGACATTCCTCTTCCTGCACATGGGACCTTAGAGACGAACTTTCCTTCCAAAATACACCAAACGCAGCTGTGTTAGAAGAACAGCAGCTCATTCAGCAAAGAAGTAACCACATATTCATAACAATATAAAAATTAAAGGAATAGTTCACCATTTTGTGTTCTGTACCAGTGTTATTATTTTCCCTTTTTTGTATTTTTATATAAATACAGTGGGCCCAGTAATACAAATATTTCAACAACACAATGCATAGGGGTAATTTTGCTTTCCATTGGGTTGCAACTTATATCTGTTGTGTTTTGCTTATTTCATTATGTTGTTCCTTGTTTCCATTGTAACATTCCTAGTTTGTTTTGTTCCTTGTTTTTGGTTTTGCTTTGTCATGTGACTTGTGTTGTTTCTCCCCATGTGCTCCTTGACCTAGTTTTCGTTAATTGTGTATTTCGTTCAGGTGTGTCTCGTCATTAGTGTATGTATATAACCCATGTCTTTTGAGTTGCTTGTCGTTCGTCAACCCTCACGTTACCTTAATGTTTCCCGTGTCTGGCTCGTTCATTCTATGTTAAGATTTATGGATACTGCTCCACATTTATGTTGTTATTATTAAAAGTCTTTTTTGTTTTATTTAAACGCTTGCCTCCACGCACTCCTTCGCCTTCTCCACTCCGCCACATCTGAGGTAAAACGTTACAACAATACATTTGCATAAAAGTCAGAAAACAAATGATCCTTTGTTATTTATAGTTTAAAAAGACAAATTTCAATTAGTCAGAAATACACTGTATATCTTGTAGCATCTATATACAAGCAAATATACATTACACACAAATGTATACAAATGAATCAGAATTAAAATGAATGAAACAGAAATCCAAATGCAACCGATCTCATAACTGAAGTAACGTGACATACAGTAGTTGCTGAATTATCCAGAGGGTGTCAGATATGTTCCAAGTCAAGCATATTTGTTCCAGCTAAGGTTTACTCACATGTCCCGCCTGTGCTGGGCCAGATAAACCTGACTCAAGGGATGAGTCCGTTTAATGGAGCTGAACACGCAAGCCCATTCTGTATCTGGGTGAGTGGCTCCATAAAGATGGAACTCTGTTTACTGAAGCAGGTAAATAGAGAGGAGCCACACAGTCAAGGCTCATCAATCAGACCCCACACAGAGCTGTTAGTACCAGGAGCATCCCAGCACATACATGCACATACCAGTACAGCCAGACACTGACATATTAGGAAATATTTGAAGAATATATCTCTTGCCTTTTATTTATATGCTAAAATTATTTGAATGCCAGTGAAGAAATCCTACAGTTACGACATCTACAACAGGGTCAAGCTTAGTACTACTTGAATTTCCCAGGAAAAATATATATTTGTTTTATTTTAAATAAAATGAAAACTGTGCTTTTTCAAATCACATGATCCAAAATTGTATTCACTATAGAACATTCTGTACTGTAGAAAACACAGCAAATGTTTCAATTTTAAATGCGCTTCTGGACCATGTTTATATATGGCTTCCTTTTTGCACATCTGTTTATTTTAAGCTCAAGCACGTCTTCCGCTTTAAATTTTCAAGCGTGTGATAGCAGGATTGATTCTGATTGGTGGTCGATGTATCTATCATTCATCAGCTGGAAAATGGAAATGGTTCCCAACGATATCGTTTCTCTGTCCTTTATTGTTACAGGTGTGGTTTGGACTCTGCTATCATTTAACATTGAAAATGATTTTTAGATCTTTATCGTGCTTGGTGTGAACGGGGCTTTAATTGGCATCTGCAGATTGTGTTTACTGACGGTGGTTTCTGGAAGTATTCTGGGGCCCATTTAGTAATCCCAATTACAGAATAATTTGATGCAGTGTCATCTTATAATAAAGTCATGCACTGTAGATGATGAGATTTGCAAAGCCTTTGCAATTTGGTGTTGAGGAATGTTGTTGAGAAAATTGCTTTTTTATAGATTGGAGAACCTCTGCCCATCTTTACTTTTGAGAGACTCTGCTTCTCTATGACATCCCTTTTATAGTTGTTACGGTTCTGATGTCAGGTAACTTATTTAGTTGCTAGATGTTCTCCAGCTGTAGCTTTTCAAAACGTCATGCTTTTTAGCAGTTTGTAGTCCCTCTTTTTATCAGACCTATAAAAGGCATCACATTTGAAATGAGTTCAGTTAGTGTAGACTTTCTCTATTTAAACATTTGATATGTTCTCTGAATAAAATATTGGCTCTTTTTATTCAAATAAAAAAAAATGTCCCGACATTTGTGCAATTCAGGTTGTAGACAAACACTGACCCAAATCTAATATTGTGACAAAGGTGACCAGTGTTGCAGTGTGTCTGAAAGTAAGTCATAAACCTGGAAAAAGAAAACAGAATAAATAAAACAGGCTTGTTCAGATATCTTTATGGGTTAAGCTCTGTTTTCCAAGTATTAAAACATCAGCAATACCGAGGGCATCATGGAAACCCTCTTGGGGCCAAGTCTGTAACATTTAAAACCCCAGCACGAAAAACAGCCCTCTTCCAATACTGCAGGCACATTCCTACACACACTTACATTCATGCATCCATGCACACACACATTTACGTACACACACACACACACACACACAGAGTCTCGTAAAGTGATGA
The DNA here is from genome assembly GCA_032357475.1 of Enteromius thamalakanensis. NCBI lineage: Eukaryota > Metazoa > Chordata > Actinopteri > Cypriniformes > Cyprinidae > Enteromius > Enteromius thamalakanensis. The sequence goes on from JAUCMT010000088.1 coordinate 12,835,704, forward strand.
CTCCTGACAGCTCCACTTTCTGTGATGGGGAATCTGGGGTACTCACATCTAAATCTCTTGTTCCAATTCTCCTCACCAAGTGGCCATTTCAGCAGAAACAAAAAAGTGCCACACACCAATAAAAACTGCCATGAAATTTTAAACATTTAGCTAAATGCCTCATCTTAAAGCCCCAGGAATTTTTAGAGCTGCCAGTCAACTGAATAGGGTTATAACAGCACTAAGGAGCTCAGAAAAAAATACATTAAAATAGTTTCACATTGTGAACAATTACACAACACCATAGATAAAAGCTAACAATGCTTCAGAAGTACAGAGAAGGTTATTTTGATTCACACAAACAGATGGTATACTCTCAAAGAGCTGGCTTCTCAGCTGTCTATGAGCAACATTAAGGCTTTTAAAACCAACCAAGCGTTTCCTGTTCGAGGTCCAAAGGCACCTAATTACTAAAGAGTTTTTAAATTTGTTTAATTGGAACAAGAGCTCATGAGAGTAAGTGTATTATAAATGCTTTAGGGAAAAATGAATACAGAACAATCATTGTGCTTTTACGGTGAGTAGTCTTAACTGACTACATAATCATTTATAGAAGTGGTTCTCAAGCAGATCTAGGGAAAGGGCCCACTAGGGGGCCTCAGCAAACTTGTCTTCTGATGACTTAAAATAATTTGAAATAATAAAAAAACAAGAATTTAAATCAAATAACTCAATGACGACTTTTGTTCTTCAAAGAACCAGGGTTTCCACTTTTTTGTAAAACCTGTATATAGTTAAAGATACCTAAGGATTTGTTCTCTTGGTTCTTGTCCGGAACAAAAAAATAAATGATGTATTGAATCCTGGTTCACACTCATGCTCAAAGAACCAATTCTAAAGATGCAAAAACCAAAGACATAAGGATACGGATATGGACACCACCTCACTGGATCTTTTGAGAAACTTTACAAACATCTAGAAATTATGTACGCTGGACTAAATCTTTGTCCTAAATCCTTTTCCAGTAAATCACAAAAACCTGGAAAGTCAAAATATTGGAGTCAAATATTCTGAGAACGACTGTAAATAAGAAATTACTCATCCGAATATTATTGTTACTTGTTCGTTATTGCATCAGTCTTTTATTGCATGAACAAAGTGACACACTTTGTAGAGCAGTGTGTCCATTTGTGGCTACTGTAGAGTAGTACTGGTGTGACTTCCATGTTATCCCATAATAATTTATAATTTTTGAACTAGTGTATAACACTTGGGGCCAGATTTACTAACAGCTGCACTAGTGCAAACACATTTTTGGCATTAAAAACTACTGTCTGTATTGACCTTATATCAGATTAATTTCCCTTTTAGACACAAAAATGTATGGAAGGAGATACCCATCCTCCCCCCACACCCCCGTCCCTGTGACCCATCGTTTTTTTTTTTTACTTTCACTCCATGTTGAACCTTTACAGAAGCTAGTCTGGGTTCCTTCAAATTCAGTCACTTCAGCTCTTCAGACATAAAAAAGCATGTAGAATTGTTGTTCTTGAATATAACAAGAGCAGAACAGTGATACATCCTCAACCATCCTGTATAAAAAAGTGAATACCTGCATGGATGAATTCAGCTTCTCTGTGTGCTGGTTTATTATTGGATTTTTTTGCCCAGAGGGTAATAAGACGAGAGAAGGTAACAGCCCGCAGGAATGAAAATAAAACCAACAGACCCACCATGCCTCATCTGTCAATGTATACTTATCTGTATCCCACAATTTCATATTCCCCTCCAGATCACCCCCAGATTTCCTACGTATCTCAACACACTGAAAAAAAGACAAGACATGCTCGGTTGTCTTAGGAAGTGGAGGGATGAATTCTTTCTCTAGCTTGTCAGAAGTCAAGCAGCGAAGGCCGTCCTCAAGAGCTGCCACATTTCCCTCGGGGCATAATTAAGTCAGTCTTGCAGGTAAAGGCATTCAAGTGGCCTATACTAGATGAGGAAAGGTATTTTTTAGCCAGTCAGCCTATAAAAAGTTTTAACTGTACTAAATACCCATTATAGCACATACCTGCTTAAAATTTTAACTTGACTTGAAGTAAATGAATCATCTTGTTATAGATAGCGAACAGCAACTTTGACCATTATGATCAATATTTGACTTCAAACCGAGTCCAGGGGGTGCTTAGGAGCAATTAACACTATTCCAACCATTATTTGATAATCATTTTACACATGAGATAAACCTTATACTAGCATATAGTTTTATGGAAAAAGAAGAAGAAAAAAACTCTTTTGATATTCAACCTGAACATGGTCAGAACTTCATTTAACATGGAAACTGTGACTTAATGTATGTTTTATAGTTTTACTGACAAAGGGAAAGATCGCTTTTAAAGTAAGAAAGACCCACTATAGGGCACTATAGAGGGTAAAAAAGAGCACTATAGGGAGATGCTCACATGCTTAATTCATGTCTTCCTGTGTTTCTGCTGCAGTACAGTATGAGTTACACAGAGAGAAGAAGGGAAACAAGATGATTTTAGTTCATGTTCAGTAGTGAAAACAATTTTTAAAACCAGGTGGATCCTACCTGTCTCGATATATTAAAATGCGTGATGTTATGAAGTTTACAATAATACAGGTTTTTTCATGATATATTATATTTAGCATGATGCAACATCATTAAAAAAAACAGCTGCATTTGCATGCTTGTAAATGGAAATGACATGGCAGATTCTTTAATACTGGAGGGTAATCTGTTCTTTGTGGTGGTATATAAATGGATGGTGTTGTATGCTTCAGATGTCATTCTCCTTACATAAGACTGTACAGTGCCAAGCCACGACAGGCCTTAACAGTGTGACACTGTGTTATACAACTGAAGAACACCAGCAGCACCACGCTCATTGGTTTCACAACTGACTAGAACTAAGACTGACTTTTCAGAAGACAAGATTATTGCTGAAACGTCAACAATCAAGTCTAAAATTGGTGCCTCTATCCTCAAGAAATGCTAACACAGGCTGATGCTAAAAATAGGGCTTTAAATTGATTCTCAAATGCATGCTCTGAAAATTAACAGAATATGTCTTGCAGAGGCTGCTACTGAGGCTTGTTTAGCAAATAAAAATCTTCAATCGTTAACGGTTCTCCAAGTGACAATAACCATATGCTAATAATTATGAAGTTCTGTGCTGTGTTATGAAATGCTGCTGTTTTGCTAGTTGTTATTAACTGGTCTATTAAAAAATTATGTTTGTTCATAAAATAGGTTAACTTATTATAGGCAACAGAAAATGTACTTTAAAATGAATACTCAAATGTGATACATTTTGACAGTGAAGGCGTTGAAAATGTAACAGAAGAGCTTTTTAAGTAATGTTCTTTTGAACTTGCTATTCATCAAAGAATCCTGAAGCAATGTATCACAGTTTTGACAAAAATGTTAAGCAGCAAGATTGTTTTCAATACTAATAAGAAATATTGGTCCCGATTTATATTAAGTGTCCCTAGAACCCGTGTACTTTCATAGTAACTACAGCTGTAATATTTCTGTAACTACACACATGTAACACCCCTCAGAATGGTATGTGTAAGTACAAATGTGTAACAGGACATTGGTAACAA
>JAUCMT010000088.1:12861599-12876307 GCA_032357475.1 Enteromius thamalakanensis
AGCAGAGATGTGATGAAGCAACCATGCCTTTTTAGATTTCTTATACATGGCTTTGAGCTCTTTTGACACCCGTGTCAAATATTAATGGGCTATCATAATTAGTTTGAAAAGAAGGTGGGTGTTTTAGTGATCATTTTCTCATAGAAACTGAAATGTGTGTATTGGTACTTAATTTTGCCGAAACGTAGGCAGTCATGTATTTCTTACACACCTGGGTTGCTGTTAAAGCAGGAATGGAAATGCAATTTGGATTGAGCACAACAAACACAAGAAGTCTATTATTGTATAGGTTGCAAATAAACCATACATAATAAAATAAACTACACACAAGGGGAGCTATTTTTATAGTGTTTATTGTCATAGTAGTTGTTTTTGAGTGCCATAATAACTATACAGTAGGACATCTGAAATGTGTCCCTGTGTTTCCAAAGATTATTTTCTGCAGTACAAATGGGTGTAAAGGCAAAAAAGCACAGGGAATTGAAACAAAAGTGCACTGAGTCTTCCAAACACAAGTCCAACAGTGTAGATTAATGGGATCTGGCAAGCATTTATCCTTCCTTCGCAAACCCCCTTCCATTCAACACTCCTCCGCTTTGCTACTTTAAGTATAGCGAGATGCTGAAGATCTGCCAGAGACAGGGTCCACTCCCCCTCTCTCTATCCCAATGCTGAGGCATCACCAGCCCAGGAACGCCCAGCTCAGCACTTTCCAATCCTGGCCGGCCAATCAGCAGATTATCGGCCACTACTTCAAAGTCAGGGCTATGATTGTCCCTTTCAGACGATCACACCCATTCTTCTACATTCAGAAATTCAAGTGCCTCTTTTCACTCACCTATAATGCTTCCTGTCAAGAATACATCTAAAGGATAAAAGGAGCCGAGGCTATTTTGCAAGCCATTAAATTAGAGTCTCTGTTTAGGGATCAATACCTATCTTGGCCTTTGCTCTTAGAGCCAAAAAGCTGCATTTAATCAATTCATGTCTCTGCCCACAGACTTGCCAAAGGACAATTTCCAGATCAGCACAGATTTACAATCAAGTGGAATAAATCTCAAGACATTAACAAAGAAGAAAATCAGTCACCAGTTGTGTAAAATGATTATATTACTCATTTGATTTTATGAAAATTTTGGTGAAAATTTCACATTTATGATTAATTTCTAAAGTGAAAATAATTTTTCCACTGCTTTTCATGTTCACTATATCAAGTTTCAGATATCATCTACTGTATGTACCTTAATGTTCAGGATTATTGTACTTATTTAATGTCTCCACAAACATTACGAACCGTAATCTGAAGTAACTTCTGAAGTAATTTCGGTACACTGACATATTGCCTTTGAAGTTTAGATGTATCCCTGAAGTAATTCTGTAAGAGAAGGCATATGGCCCATTACAGGTACTATTTTTATCGATAATGTCCACAGTGGCCACAGAAAATATTACAGTCATCTACTTGCTCTCCTTTTCAAACGTATCAACTGAGCTCTAAGAACTGAAACAGCCTGCAGCATAAGATTCACCAGTCTCATTGTTTACATAAAATTTCTGATTCCAGAATACAGATACCTCAGTTCTGCCTTCTGGCAATGAGACAGCAGATGTAATTGTGTCTATTCATTATTTACCAAAGACAAATGGAAAAAAAGTGTCTTGCTTCCTTTGGGATACAACAGACCACTTTTCCTCCACAAAATCTATGAAATTAGAATTACTAACCCTAATCCTTACCCTACTTAAATATTCTCTGTGTCACGTTTTTAGATATTCTGTATGCTCACAGTCAGACATGCACACACTCTAACAGCAGTTTTTTCATATGCGCCCTTCCTATAGTATAATAGTTGTTTCATTAAAAGCAGTATTTGTGAGCTTTTAACACTCCAAAAGCAGCACCTACTGTAGTGGCAAAGAATAAATTCGCATTAGACCAGGGGTGACCAACCCGGCTCCTGGCGATCAACAGTCCTGCAAAGATCAGTTCCAACTCTAATCAAACACACCTGAAGCAACTAACTGAGTTGCTTGAAAACTAAAGGCATGTGAGTTTGATTAGAGTTCAACTTTGCAGGGCAACCCTGATTTAGACCAAAGGCAAAACAGCTACAAGTGGACGGAATAAATGCTAATATTGAACTCAAAATTAACCAGCATGGGACTTGGTTTAAAAATGACTTGTTTCAATGATTCAGAGTGGACTCTTTCTTTTTCACGAGGTTTGCGCTTCTTTATGATGATAAATTTAGCGCGTTTGGCGTGCTGTCCGTGGGGCGAGCAGGGAGATCGCGGGACTCAGATCCCTAGTTTGAACCCTAGCGAGGGCTGTCTGGCTTGAACCCCTTGTGCCAGGCAGGAGATGGGGCGGAAGCGAAACAAGATAGGGAAGGAAGTGAGCTTATTTAAGGAGGAGGCTTGTTGTTTTGATTGGACAGAGTAGAAAATAGATTGATTGATTAATGCGAATCATGCGTCGCCGCCCCTTCCAAAACATCACTGAGGGACAATAACTTTATACACGGTGCACTTTCAGATTCAAATGTTCGCAGGATGTTTTTTTATTATTAGAATTGTTGTACACTGCATGAGAGCTCATTTTCAAAATTTCATAAAAGGGGCACTTTAAAGTTTATCTGCATTCATTATTCCTGTGATATTCAGCATCTTTACCCCAGTGTCACATCATGATCCTAAAAAATCATTTTAATGTGCTTATTTGATGAACAAAAGATCAGCGACTGAAATCTTTTCTAACAACTTAAAAGTCTTCACCATCAATTTTACTAATCCCAAATTTACAGTACATACACAGTTATACTGATGCTTCCAAGACTAGCACATCATTTTTGCAAATTTGACAAAACCCTATCCATGTCATCCAGCTAGACAACATTACCTTGGTGCATCACAGAAAATCAAACGTTCATGGACGTAAAAGCTCCACGAAGGTGAAATTCAAACACCACAGATCTTTAAAAGGATTCACTGTAGGACACAAGTGAGCTGTTCTATTAAGCATGGCTTATTTTTTTGAGGACAAACCGTGCTCTGATGATTTCTGTATAAATCTTACTCTTGTTGCTGAGAGAGCATCTCTCTGCCTGTCCTGTTGGTAATGGAGGGGATGATAAAGTTGCTTCGCCCACCTTATTGGCAGGGGTTTGCAGCTTTCCAAAGGCCTTGCAAATCTTGTTAGGAGGAAAGCGTGGCTGGTGTGGAGGATTCTGCTTCCTCTTTGCGTTTGCTGCCTAGATGAATCAGCTTGGGCAAAAAAAGACTCCGATCTGACACTAATCAGCAGCCAAAGACAAACAGTTGTGAGCCCAGCGGGTAATGTTGGAGTATTCGTTTGAGATCGGCTTGTACTGTCTGCTGATCTAGCAAAGGGATTGTCTACTGAACATGTGGCCTCGAAACAGGATAGATAAACAAACAATGTCTGTCAATATTAAACCATCAAAGCTTGTCAGTTCCACAGAGCTTAATGTGATCTACTTTGACCATCTCGAAACCACAGGAGTTACTTTAACTAAAAGAGAAAGTTCACAGGAACAGCTCTTAACAAAGCACACCGCAAAGCTAATCCATGATTGAATGTAAAAAAATCACTCACTAACACACAAGTGGCCAGAGGCCTGCGGCTCTTTCAGAATGACCTTTGCTTCAGAGATATTTGCAGGGTTTTCACTGAGCTTTTTCCCTTACATTCAGGACCTCGGTGAGCCTTTCAGACATTGACCAGCAAAGATAAGCGATAATGAGGGAGTCTGAAGGACAGCTGAAGAAGCCTTTAAAGAAAGTGTGAGAACTTGGGCTGTGAATCTTTTATTTTTATAATAATGCCGCCTCCTAAAACACCTCTTTTTAGCCAAATTCTAAGGCATCATCACAAATATCTTTCTCCCAATCCCAGAGCGCATGGTGATGAGCTCAGTGAAAAAAAATTATCCAGGATGTTTAGGGTGAGTAATATTTTTTAAGTAATTAATCACTTTATTCAGCAAGGATCCATTAAAGTGACAGTAAAGACATTTTACAAGACAATCTCTTTCAAATAATTGTTATTTTTAGATGCTGTGATGACAAAGCTGTCTTCATTTTTAGGAATTACAAATTATTATTAACATTTATTATTTAACTTTTATTATTTTCTTGAATGGGTAGAAAGAAAAACAACAACAACAACTGTTGTTTTTCTTTTCTCATCACAGCATCTAAAAATAACATTAAAAATGCAATTTAAACAACAACATTTCACATTCATTTCGACTGTTTTTGATTATCTACTGTAAATGCAGCTTGGTGAGCATGAGGGACCTCTGATGAATTAATATGAATATATTAATATCATTCCAATATGCTGCAATTCCAAATGGAAATTTCTATCCAACACCAACACAACGTGACTAACATTTTCATGTAGTGTGTAGGGTGAAGATGAGATGACAATAACGTAATGATATTAGTAGGAGGCCAGACTTCTTATTATCATGCATGATAAATGTGTGTGGTGTGTGTTAGTTAGTCGCGCGTGCGTGTGTGTGTGCATGTATTCCTGCTGATTTGACTCATGCTTTATTCAGAGTGTGCGCTGCGGGGGGCCGTTTCTCCTCAGTAAAGCTGGCCCATCAGCAGCGTTACCCAGTTGACTGAGCACAGGGGGGCGATGGGGCGGCTTCTGTCACTCCACCGACAAAGAAACCAACACTCTGCCCTTAAAAACACTTCTCACTATTTTCACCTCAGCCTGGTCACTATAAGCGATGCTTCTCAAGTCTAATATAAAAGATGGTTCTAAAGTCTAAGATAGCATATTCAAATAATAATCAACAGTAAAATCAAAGTATGTACATTAAAAACCAAAAGTAATGCAACAAGGGTTTTCCTTAGGAGTGAGAGCATGTAGTCTACTAACGGAAGACATCTACAAATCAACTGCATGCAAAATTCATGAACTCAAAGTTACTCGGAGACCTTGAAGAACCATAAACCTTTAAATCAATTAATTTGTGCCCTTAGCAAAGTATCCTCTCATTAGACAGGTCCTCTGCTGCTGTGGCCAGAGGAAATACATTAATATCATGGCTCACTGATTCCTGTCTGTGTCCAAGAAGTCCAGCAGCTCTACGAATGAATTTAGTCATTTATTTTGTTTACTTGAAGGCATACGAGAAGGATCTCCCTTCCCTCGTTATTTAAAAATGACATTAGCATACCTAATTTCAGTGCATCGTTGCCACAATAATATAGACTGGAGCAAGAGAGGAAATCTTTGCGTCTAAATATAGTTTTACGCAATGCTCGCTAATTATGTAACTCAATGGCAGTAAAGTGCACAGCTGAGGTTTTCTAATTGTGTTGTGAGTGCACAGGGTCTTTCTTTTGTCAAGAGACCCAAAGTTCTCCATGGGCGTGCTGTCAGAATGAATCATTTATGTATTTAAGGAATGTGAGGTCAGGTCTGAAAGCCACAACAGAGCTCTGAACTCATGCCAACACTGCACACAGCAGGACTTCACAACACACATTCAGGTCAAAGTGCACCAGGATGTGCCTGATTCTCTAAAACAAAAAAATACAAAATAATAAAAAAAATACTCTCACTTGTATGGCAAAGGAAAAAGATCAAGAATTATGATTGTATTGTTGTGTATCTGCTTTTTATACTGTACATTTTTCTTCAGATAGAAGTTTATCATCATGTAACTCATCTTAGGTTGGTTTTATTCAGGTTTTGTTAATGTCAGGATTTTGGGAAAAAAGCCTTGTTGAACCAAGATTTGAGGAAAAAGCAATTATGTTTCAGTTCGATTCTCCAAGGCTTTTTAGAAGGGCTTCAGTGAAAGTCTGTAGCCATTAGAATGTGATATTTGGTGATAACAAGTAAGTAGCGCTTACCCGCTTGCGGAGGTTGCAGGTGAGGATGAGGTTTCGGGAGAAGGAGTTGGCGAAGGCCGTGTAGAACTCCAGCACTTTGAGTAAAGCGTCCCTCCGGATGACATGCAGGTCGCAGTATGTCAGAGCCCTCACGTTAGCACAGGCATGAGCCAGTGAGGATTCCTTCCAGAACACATCACCAAACACGTCACCCTTACCTGGGACAAGAGACAGGGAGTGTAGTTTGAGACAACATCAGAAATAAAGTTGCGGGAGAAAAGTGTGCTAAATCTTTGGATTTGTCTGCAAGCATTATTTCAGCGGCACATGATCCTACAAAAGTCATTCTAATGTCCTAATATGCTCCTTAAGAAACATTATTATTATTCTTATCAATACTGACAAGATTAAAGGTGCTAGTCAGAGATACCCTGTCATATTATAAAACTGTCATATATTCTGACCTTTGTGTAGGTCTGATATGAAAAGTTTGGAGAAGGTTATTGCTAGGAATTATTATTATTATGGAATATCTTGAAGATCAGATCACATTTCATGAGTAATCTCTGCAGAAATGCAAGTTAAGGGTTCACATACTTTTAACTGCCAAGGTAAATATTGGGTTACACTTTATTTTGATAGTCCACTTTAGACACTCTACTAACAGTTAGTAACTACTGTGCATGTCAACTAGCAGTCATTAGAGTATTAGTAGACTGTCTGCTTAATATCTACAAAATACAAGTTCACAAAATACCACATGCTGACTTGCACGTCAACTTTTTCTACTAACCCTACACCTACCCTACTGAGAGTTAGTAGACACGCAGTTGTAAATTATTGAGGATTAGTTGACAAGCAGTTGACATACAGTATACTGTAGTTACAAAGTTACTTGGATTAGTAGAATATCTAAAGTGGACCATTGAAAGTGGACCATTGAAAAGAGTGTAACCAAATATTGATAGTAAATATTAATCTTCATGGAAGCTTGTTTCTGCCACGGGCTACTTAAAATAAAATGTAATTTTATATCAGAGTTTAGACTTTTTGTGTGAGATATGAAGTCTAAATTCTGAGACTACCATGAATTAATTCATGGTTTGGGGGATAAAAAAGGCCCCCTACCTTTTACTTATTTTCTTCTTATCCCGTGGCAGAAGCAAGTCTCCATAGATCTTACTACAGTATGACATAGGTACAGTATCGTCTAAGTTCACACACCACACTCAGGCGAGTATCTGTACAAAGTACCCAGTGTTCAGTGCTTTTGATGAGGGGCATCATTAGGAACCCAGCAGGTTTAGTCTGGTGGGTTCAAGTTAACGCCTTGGGGCTAATTAACTCACAGCATTCGCATCTTATTTCATTTCATAATCATTAAAGCAAAAGAGCATCTGATCCAAATCCCCATTAGAGAGAAGAGACGTTAATTTCCTCTCTTCAGTGTCTCATATGGTCTAATGCCATGTCGTTTGCAGTTACACATAAGGGCACGTCACATTTTTGTGGCAGCGGTACATCAGCAAGACTCGAGAGATGGCGAGTTCAAGAAATGGTCTTAAAGCGTGCCTGAATGCGCACGTGTTCATCAAAACTGAAATCGCTGTCTTGTTGTTATTGGTTTGGAATAAGGAGGTAGCAACTGTCCTTTTGTTGCAGAGACATATGAAAAAAATAAAGCTGTACACAATTGGACAGATCAACAATGGCAGGATAGTTATTGTTTTGTCCATTTTTAACAAGAGGTTAACAAGCCAAGACTTACTCATCTTCCACAAGAGCAGTTTGCATTTGTGCTTTAAAATATGCCTTTTTTCCTCTTGACAAGAAATCCTTTTTGGTCATTGTTAGAGCACTGGCTGCACTGGAGACTGGGTGAACTATCAGTGCGCATCCCTGTGAAACAAAAGACTCAACGATCAATGGACTGAGAATGGGTCCCCACAGTTCCATTACTGCAGGATAAGGAGACGGCGTGGACAGAGTAACGAATGCTACATATAACACAAGGAGCAGACTGTGGGCTTTTATGTTACTTTGGAGAATGGATGTTAGAGAGCTCACTGTGGAAGATCCTGTGAGAAAACCAGCTTTTAGGATCCATTGCATTAGTATTGTGGCCTTTATAAGTTTGTTATTTTTCTGTAATTTTCTGAAGCTTAAATGTTTTGGAGCTCCGGTGTGTGCCCTCAGGAAAAACCTGCAGAGATCTGAAGTACAAACTGGCTAATTTTGCAGCATTGGGCTTTCTTGAGTTTAATGAGAAAGCGGGATGTTGCGCAGAAAATATAAACAGCAGCAGCAAAGTATATATTGAAGGATAGAGCAGGTTTCAGTATTTGTTTCAAAATATTCAGGCTGCTTAAAAACTGAATATTTTGGATACTGTCATATGTTTTATGCCAATTAATACACACATTATATGACAGGGGTCACCAAGTTCGGTCCTGGAGGGCCGGTGTCCTGTAGAGTTTAGCTCCAAACCTAATCAAACACACCTGAAGCAGCTAATCAAGCTCTTACTATGTATACTTGAAGCTTCCAGGCAGCAGTGTTAAGGCAGGTTGGAGCTAAACTCTGCAGGACAGCGGCGCTCCAGGAATGAACTTGGTAACCACTGATATATGGGGTAATTTGTCACAAATGACAACTTTGCCAGTCTTGCAATTATTTAAAACTTAAACTATTAGAATTTATTTCTAATATATATATTTCTACTGACTGAATACAAAAACTGAAGAGCTTAGATACTTAATGTAAAAAAAAAATATACTGAAATTACTAAAACTGAAAATAAATGTAAGATGAAGAAAAATAAAAAAAATAAATGCAAATTAAAAATGCACATTACTAAACTAAACTGAAATTAAAATGAAAAATAACATTTAAGAAACAAACTAACGTTAATAATTCTATATTAGTGAATAGATAATACAAAAACAATGCTGCTTATTAAGAAAAAGTGAAAGATAAATGACAACAAATTTAGTCCTCGTATTTTCACCAAAAAAAAAAAAAATTAAATGAATACATAATAATAATAATGGCAACATACAGAATGTGTGTAAATATAATTCAAACCTCCTGTTAAAATAAATTGTAATAGATCTAGCAAAGTCTAGTTTACATTAATGTATGGTTGAGTTCACTTGTTTACCAAATTTTAGCTCAGTAGACTGAATTTGCTGTTTAATAACCTAGGTGTTTCAAACTTCAAACATTTGTGTTTTTTATTTTTAACAAAATCTTTTAGTAACTTGAGATATAGCGCATGTGATGCTTTCCCTATGTGACAACTAACCCCTGAGTGTGGAAAGAATGATTTAGCTCACCTAAAATGGCAATAACCTCATCATCTTGAATGACCTCCAGCGATCCAGAAACCACAAAGCAAAGAGTGTCCACGCTCTCCCCTGCGTGGAAGATGAGATCTCCCGGAGCGCAGTGTGTGGTCTGGAACTCCACCGCCAAAGAGCGCAGACAGCCGTCACTGGCCAGCCGGAAGGCAGGGTGCTCGTTGAACACCTGGCGGTTGAGGTGCACACAGATGTCTGCACGCATGTCCTTAGGACAGATGGACAGGACCTAGCCAGTAAAGAAAAAAAAAGTCATTTTTTTTAGGTGGATACTAGGGCTGCACGATTTGGGAAAAATGTCACATTGCGATTATTAAGGTCAAAATTGCGATTTGCGATTGCGATATAATATACAATATACTGTAAGTGGTTTGACTCAACTTGCCTGTTATCAAGGAAAATGCATGCACAGATTACTAATAATGCTGAAATCTGTATTTCTCAAATGAGATATAGCATACAGTGCAATATATGGATGCTTGAGCATGTAGAGTTTACGCAAATTTGGCGAGCTGTCTGGGGAGCGAGCCGGGAGAACGGCGATCTCCGAACCCTAGTGGATGAAACGGTGGAGAAGGGGAGAAAAGCGAGAAGTGGGGAAATGAAAGCTGGGAGAATTTATAATGAAGGGAAGAGATATGATTGAACGCGAATAAACAAGGGATGATTAGGTAAACGGGCTGCCAGCTGTGTATGATTACTCGTTCAGCGATCCTCTCGAAACCAAGTTATTTGCAAAACTTTTACTTTATTTCGCCGGCCATGTTAATAGATGAGAGCACACAGGAGCTGTGCAGAAGTGCGTAGCAGGTGCAGAGAAATGACATAAATCAAAGCACATGGCACACAGTATTTGGAGAAGAACGCTGGAAAATACGACAGAAAAATGCTTGTATATAGCCTACTGCAGTACAAGCTGCCAGTGTGAAAGCACAATCGGCGCGCGCCCATCATGCTCTTCATACGTGCCGCTTCCGCGTGCAGTGAAACTGGCTTGTTTAACGCGCAGCTTAATTCGCACGTATCGCGCTGCAGGATGTCTAATTGCGTTTTTGCATTGACTTAACATAAATCATTCACGCTTAACGCTTCATTTGTGTCTTGTGTAAAAGCAAGAATCGATGTCTTGTTACGTTCATGCATTCGTTTATTTAATATAAACGCAAGATTTGCTGTAATGTCATAATCACATAGGCTGACATCGCGATTTCGATGATTAATCATGCAATTAATGCAATTTATAGTGGATACACAACATACTACATATCAGAATCCTTGCAAGTATGTCAACTTATTGTACTAAACCTACCCTAACAGTCTACTCTAGTAGACATGTAGTTGACATGTAGTTAGAAAGTTTCTTATAGTTAGTAGAATGTCTAAATGGACTAAAGTTGAAATAAAGTGTAACCAAAATATTTGTAAAATCATACAGTGAATAAATAACCAAACAATCAAACAGGCAGGCACTGAATCTTAATTTAATCTTAAAACGTTTTGCGAGAAAAAGACAAGATATGAGTGATTTGTGATTTAGATAAACCAGTCAGAATCAAGTATTTTAGAGAGTTAAGCAATAATGCAGAGTACGTCAGTTATTAAAATGATAGGCTAAAGGTAAGCGCTTCATTACTTAGGCTAGAGAGAGAAAAGTTCATTTAATTTGATGGTGATATTTCTGAATACTTGATTTCTTTTTACTTGTGTGCGGTCTACAGGGAGAGTTAAACTAACACTGATCTGATGATCCTGGGGTTATTACTATATATATTTACAGAGATTTATACTGTAAAGCTATAAGCATACTAAGATTAGCTGCATTTGATACAAGTATGCTGCATTTGACGTTACAGTATGTATACATGTTATGTATAATAACAATAGATGATTGTAACTGATTATGTCTGTTAATCATAGTTTTTTTTTATTGATTCCAATAGGGACCCAAATATAGTCGCTCATTAATAAGTCTAAGTGTCTCATTTAGCTGAGGGCCTCAGTATTGATTAAAGAACAGGAATGGAGTACAGGTGTCTATTAAAACATGACAGCAAAATCAACTGAAACAAAATCCAATGATGTCAAATAGTGGAATTTATTAAGTCAGTCATATTAGTATCTGTATATTTAATGTAGATATACAAAAATAATATATTTAACTGTTTAAATTAAAGGTGTTCTATGCAATGTTGCAGGATTTTAGCTCGATTTTATCTCAAACCGTATGCATCACCCCGTCTTGCTGTCTGCACTCTGAATACATTGGTAAAAAACCCAGTCTTAAAAAAAACAACACAAAGGCTTCAATACCAAAACAAACACTATGGGCACAGGATGTGCACCACAACAAAAAAAAACTTCGGCCAACCAATCGGCAAGAAGAGGTTGGGTTTAATGCATGCTAACAAACTTCGCCCAACCAATCGGCCTGAAACTTCTTCTTATCAATTGGTTGGCCGAAGTTTGTTTTTGTTGTGGTGCACATCCTGTACCTTTAATACTGCACCTTTAATACTGTATATAAAAATGACACATTTCAGATGGTACTTAGAGGCTCTTTCTCTTAGGATTTACTAAAGACACAGAGATGAATTAGACCTTATAAGCACTGAAAAAGCATGGACAAGGTTAATTTTGCACCTGACCTTATTGAAGACTAGAGCCTCAACTAGAAGTCATGCAACACCAAGTCTATCAAAATTTGCAAAACATGCAGTACTGAGACATATTTATTTTTTTATTCTTTATTTGCGACTATGAAAATTTGAGCTGCGCTTGATATATTGTGTTGGTCAATACGTAAATAAGATCTGTGTTTTTTAATTTGTATTAATTTGTACAGAAATTTTCACGCCCACTGGCGCTGTTTTGGAATTGCACTCTTGCGCTAATTTGTATTTTCTATAGTGCATCTGTTTTTTGTTATATACTGCTACCAAGTCATAGAATTTAACAAAATATACTAATGTTATTTAAATGTAGCACTAGCCAAAAATGTATGTGTAGATCGAAATATGCACAGTACTTGTGTGTCAGTGTGTGCTGGGTTATGGTATTAATATTACATCATTAAGTGCCTATAAAAAATTTGGCATGTGCTGGATGCTTTCATAAGCTAATGTTTCCATTATGGGAAGCACATGCATGTAGGCCGTTCTGTGCATGGATAAAGATCAAATACACTCGACTTCACTTCACCAGAATGCGATTACAACTGCAGAAACCAATTACACCTTGTGCCTCCATTACCTGTTCATGGCTTATTAATCTATATTCCAATTCTCTGCTAATGTCTTGATAAACAATACAATTGAACGATGTTTTACAAATGCTCAACCTATAAATGAAGTCACAAGAGGCACATTGTTTCCATTTCTGCTGTCTTTTTAAAAATGTTTAAATTTGCTTATTATGTCCAGCGCCATACATCAATAAATGGAGAGGATTTCTCACTCCACACTGTTATGAGAAGTTTAAATTTGAGGTTGAATAGATCTACTACATTCCCTGAGGGCTGATGTCTCCTGGGATATTATGCAATTTCCCATTCCTCTTTTAGAATGAAATACAAAAGGAGGTCTTGATGGAGATGAGAGAAAAAAGAAGGACCCGCTTTTCTCCACCTCGCCTGTTTTAAGTTTGACATTTCTCACAGAATGATAGCATCCATCAGAAGAAAGAAAAGAAGTTGGTAAAGCAAATAATTTCTCTTTCGTTCAGCATTACATCCAAATGTATTGATCAGAAAAATAGATGAGGAAACTATTAAGATTAAAGAAAAGTAATAAAACAATCAAAACCACATCCTTACCCTTGCTTACCCAAATAAAAATAATAAGTATTTTTTTAAAATGTGTCTTTCACAAAACAACAAATACTGATGAAAGCAGCCATGATGCTCACATTTTCAGAGAATAAACATAAAAGTTGCATAAAAAAACTGTCCCTCCAGTCCTTATAGTTACATGATATTAGATCAAATATATGTAATAAGAAAAATAATACATTTCCCTCAGAAAGAGGAAACAAGTTTACCCACCTTCTCTGTGTCTATGCCTTTGGTCATGGCCCATGTGGACACAATGTAGTCCATAACTCTCTCGCTCAGTCCTTTAGGCACCTGATAAAGCTTCAGGAAGTCTCTCACATTGTTCAGCATCTCATGGTAGCGATTGGTGTTCGTGTACATCTGCTGAAAGATGGTGGTCACATTTCCGAAGATGGTGGCGTACAGAAGAGCTGCAAATCAAGAAGGGGCACTTTAGAAAGCTGCTGTACTGTATATATAAAAATCAATGGCTAGACTGACATGACAGTGTATCTGAAGAGAAACAAGGGTTGTTATTCACTCGGGGGTGCTTCATAATAGCTTAAAACCAAAATTAGCAACTGAAACTTTCTCATGCGTTAAATCCTGCTAATATAGCTTCTATCAGATATTTCATAAGCAGAGTAAAATCAGCAGCGTTGTTAGAAACATGATTCTGAAACTCTCATCACCTGTAGGTACAGTATGTTTTTGGAGAAAACCTGTGTTAATTTCTTGACACAAATAATACACTTTTTAAATAAAAATAAAAATTTTCAAATTCAAGATGACATTTTAAAGCAAATTGAACCACACATGCAATGTAGTAAAATATTAAAAGATAAAAATCCTAAAATTTGAATTGTATTATTATTAGTGGTTTTATTTTTAATATTAACATCATCAACACCATGATGTATTAATAACTTTATTGTATTACTACTTCTGTTACTACCACTATTATTAACAACAACTTAATATTAATAATATTAGTATTAATAACAGTAATCATAGTAACAAATTAAAATATTCATAATAATTATTATTATTAATGTTATGTTGATTGCATATGGAGTATAATAATTACTATTTATTATTATTATTATTATAAATGTAGTTGGTGCTGTTGTTTTTTAAAATTAGTATTATATATAATATATTTATAATATTTATAATAATAAATATATAAAATATAAAAATATATAATTTATAATAATATATATAATAGTATATATAATACATATAACAAAATATTATATGAGTACTTTTATTAGTACTCATATAATATTTAATACTTTTAGTATTCTTTTATTACTATATTACTACTAATAGTAGTATTATTGTCAACAACACCTCTAGTAATATTAGTATTAATAGTAATATTAGTAACAGCATCATAATTATTTTTATTTTTATTAAATTAAGTGAGTCTTATTTTTTAAACTATATTTCTAGCTCAAACTTGGATAGGTGAAAATTTTTTGAGATTTACATATGTTATACTTTATAAAAAAACGATAAAGAAAGTGAGAAAAATACTATATAGTCTATTCTTATACAGAAACCTGATTTAATGAAATCTGCCGAATGTCATGAACGTTTTAAGTATCCACAAACATTCTATTCCAAGCAACAGCCAGCTATGCAGCTTTTTAGTCCGC
>JAUCMT010000088.1:12879434-12889491 GCA_032357475.1 Enteromius thamalakanensis
CTCTCACCTGTCCTAAGTTCTCCCTAATGTCCTCTAGTTTAAAAGCCAGTTCAGTTTGTCTTGTCCTTTGTCGGTTATTAATGTTATTTTATGTCCGTTGTCGAGAAAACCTAAGCTGTCTGTTTATCTGCCCTTGTTGGCTTAAATATATTGAATTTATTTGAAACTTCGTATCGGCCTTCATCATTCACTGAAGCGGACCGTGACAGACAGATGCACTAATGATCAATCAGAAAATGGGGTACTTCAAGTAAACGACAGGGGTTATGTGTGTTTAAAAAACTAAAAAGTTTATTTTACTACTTAATTCTCAGCACCAAAAGCATTAACTAAATATACAAAAGCTCCATCCAAATTATAGCACAAATCAGTATTTCAGTCTTGTTTTCTAATAAAAACTTTACATCCTTAAAACAATATAAATGTACCTGATAAGCAAAATGTGCTAAAATATCAATTACAGGTTTAAACCAGTTTATTTTTCTCGTTTTGCAAACCATTAACCTCATTAAGTATTTTACCTACTGTAATATTGCATGTCTTTCTCAAGTTCAAATATCTTGTTTTAATGTAACAGTCCACCTATAAATTACCATTTGCAGAAATATTACTCACCCACAAGCCATCTAAGATCTCACTCTCTGCTCATTTGATTATTTCCAACATGCAGGTTTCCACTTCATCAGATATTAAATGATAGATGTGGATTATGGTAATGTTTTTATCTGGACTCTCGTTCTGATGGCACGCATTCAATGCATGATACAATTCTATAATTTCTACATCTTGAATGGCATAAGGGTTGGTATTTTCTGCAAATGGTAATTTTTAGGTAAACAATTTTCCTTTAAGTATATTTTAATGGCAAGCAAGTCAAAAATACTGAATAAAAGCTTTTTTTTTTTTTTTGAGTGCTGATTTACAATTTGAAAAACAAGCACAATAAAGGATCTACACTAGACACAGCGATACCCAAAGGCATCTGGGTCAGAGTAACAGACTGTTCAAGCAGGTGTTAATAGCAACGGTTTTGATTCATTCAAATACAGTACGTATCTTTCATACAGTAATCTTTGCAAAAAGTCTCAGAGCGATCCCTTACAGTGTGTCCAAACATCGAATGAATGATTCATCGCCGCATTGAAGAGGTGACAATCTCTAGGATGTGACAGTGATATTAAGAGCGATGACAGCGCTACAAAGCGAATCCTTTGTAATAGCTCCACTGCTCAATATCCAAGCTCTTATTAAATATTTACAGGGCTGACTCATGCGCTGCTCCAGTGAGCTGTGCTGCCCGGTGGCACAAAGTCGTGAGATGCAACCCCGCAGAGTCCACACAAGCCCAGCACGTGTAATTGTGTTGAACACATCCCAAAATAATAAGTGCAGCAATGTAGGACAATATTAACAAGATTAGGAAGGCGATGACTCAATACATGTAAGTACAGATGATTATGCAGGGCTGAGTCCCAGAGTTCCACAGTGGCTTGATTTAGTTACGTGTGAGAAGTAGGCCTGTGAGCTCAGAGATGCATGCGGAGGAACGCAAATGTACTGTGTAGTCAAGCTTGCTATTCAATTCCTCCTCCGGCCAAAACTTTTACACACAGGAAAACATTGTCTGCGCACTATTTGTGATGTATTAAGACACCGTAATGTTCTGTTGGTAATGAGGCCATCCTATTTGGATATGTTACACTATGTATTATTTAGTACTAGGAACACTAGTGCTTTGTTTTCCGCATCCACCATAACACAAATAATGTGACTGTTTGGCATGTGAAATATTCTACCTGGTCTCATGGGTGCACGTTTTAGTGAGAAATGAAATATGTACCAATAAGTACATATTACTGCTTTTTCCAAAAGAAATGAACACTAGAGGCAGTGAAACTCCTTTTCACAGATTTACAGAGTTTCGATTAATAAAGCGCAATTTTCAAACAATTACTTGAAGAATATCATGTTATGACAAAGCAATATGTTGAGAGATTTGACAACGGATGCTTTTGAACGCTAGCATCACACATATCCAGCTTCCAGCATGTCTTCCAACCAATACGCCTGTATAGGTCGTTTGTACATAGCAGCGAAATACAACCCATCAGAGCGTATACTACGCCCTTATCAGCAGCAGGACATTAGCACATTAAGCTTTGGTGTACTTTAGGTTGTAGAGTGATGTGTTAGAAGACAAGACATCATCATGGTTTCGAACCCAGGGGACACTTGTGCTAGTGAATCCCTTTGATACATGATTTTGCAGCCTTTGGTAACAGGTAGGGTTAGGGTTAGGTTAGGTTAGGTGTGGTCATTCGTATAAATTACACATACTAAAATACTTTTTAATCACAGTGAGATCATTGTGGAAAGTCGGCATACATATTTAAACAAAGCATGCATTTTGGTCGATAATGACAGTAGTATGCATTTCATGAGGACAGACGCAATACGACACTATCATTATTTTCCACAAGAGGGCGCTTACCTTAAAAAGGTTTATAGGTCGTACGTTACTTGCACAAACAACCTATATAGTTGTTTTTTGTTTGAGGACAGGCTCCCAGCTTCATATCTGACAGTAGGTTTGGTGTGGTGAGGAGCTCTGGATGGAATATAACTTGAAAATAACCCAGAAAGTGTAGAGCCACTCAGTGGACAAATATTTTTATAAATCCAGGTTGGAAATATAATTGGATTATGAAGCATTTAGTGCTACAATTAGTGCTATATGTAGCATTTAGAAGATGTGATATCCTTCATCAGCGTAGTCTGTTTCAGAGTCTGTGCTTCTTTGAAGTGTATGTGAAGGCTGTGGGAACCTCTATGACAGCTGGATCAGGCAGAACTGTACCACAGCAATGCTGAAAGCCAAGTCACCATACTTGCATCAAATTCGAGAATTAGCTTTACCTACTTAATGGAGAATAACCTTTGAAATAATTTAACTGGTTTCTCAGAATTCATAGCACTTCTGACTTTTAAAAATCACAAGATTGTTTAGTGTGCTCCTGGCAGAGCAATTAAAAGATAGAAAAAAAAATCTTTTACATCTTGTATGGCCTGAGGATGAGCAAACTTTCTTTTCAATATTCCTACAATTCCTTCAAACAGTAGCTGAGCTAAAAAAGGAAACATGTTCACTCTCTATCAATGATTAACACTAATTTGATTATGTTACATTAACCTCAATGGATTAAAAGTCAAATTTAACATCCATTCAAAAGCTTTCTGTTCAGAAGTAATGGATCGAAAGTATAACAAAGGAAGGGACAGTCCCTCTGGGGCAAACCTGGGGTTAAGCACTTTGATCAAGGGCACAATGGTAATAAACTGCAGCACTTCAGGCAGAAATTAGCATGTCATTTTGAGGTTTCCACAATTTGAGGAAAACCCTGATGCAGTGTCTCTGAGCAGTGTCCCTCAGTCTAACACAGGGCCGTAGCACCTGCTGGCCCTGTTTGAAGATGTGTACACAGCACAAATTAATACATAGAACAAAGATACAAATAACAATGTTCCAAGTTAGTTGGTGTCCAGGTACAGATGTAAAATATAACTGCATAGATTAAATAAATATTAATTCAGTCATTCATATAAGAACAGTCCTTTAATTTAAATTTGTCCTTTAATTTCTCGCATTAACATTAAAGACACCAACAGCAGCTAGTAAATTAAGTGCGGTCACATTTAGCGACAATACAATATAATAATGATACACATCTGAACTGTTTTCATAGCCAACAGTTTTTTAGAGGATACTCGCCAAGACTTATACTTCAGCATAATTCTGTATGTATTTGTTGGGTCAAGTGCAAAAAGAGGCAAAACTCAATTCATTGAGGTGCAGTTCAGATGAATGTGCATGTGTGCTGAATTAAGCTTTTTGCAAGTTGTATTTGATAATAATTTGTTTCTTTAAAAAGGTCAACTCACAATTATGGTAAGGGGCACTATATTTATGATGTGTGCTTTTGGGGTTCGTCCAATCACAATGTGTCAGCTGGCCAGACTGTTCTTTACAGAAGGGGGGGTCTCTGTAAAAACTGAAACCCGTATGAGAAAGACGGGGAATAGAGGAGCTACAATAATCTACTGTATTTGAAAGATGATGTGTCAGAAACATTAAGCAGAGATGATGGCGGACATGCTATTCACTCACACAGCTACAGTGGTGTACATTTCTGTTGACTTGTCATTGAGAAACACTCAGTATACTGTATGTTCAGGTATACAGAGCTAAAGGACATGCTCATATTTTTTAGCACAAGTGAATGTGTTTTCACTGTTTGCTGACACATCACTCCCTAAAGCAAAGCACACATCTGCTAAATTCGCCCACGTTCACTCAGGGACAAAAAAACACCACATTGTTTGTAGGGGATAGTTGATGTTTGAGATTTGCTAAAGGTGGCCCATGTGTCCTCATCTCATCTCTCTAACTCTGATCTACCATCCATTTATCTCAGTATCTACCCATCTATATACAGTGTTAAGAAGTTAACTTTGCAAATTTAATAGGTTACAGATTACAAGTTACATTATTTAAAATTGAGATAACATTTTATTTAACATTTACATTTATTGGTTGCTTATTAGCATGCATATTACTAAAATATTAGCCATTTATTAGTGTTAATTAAGCACATATTAATGCCTTATTCAACATCCCTAATACAATCCCTTAACAACTTCCTTACTAACTATTAATAAGCAGCAAATTAAGAATTTATTAAGAGAAAAGACAGAGTTAACTATTATAAAGTGTTGCCAAAGTGCAATTTTATGTTTAGTAATTATTTTGTTTACTTTATAGAAATAATGTAACTTGATTACTTTTCTAAAAAACATCAGAATAGCATTACTTTACTAAATGGGCTTTAAATGCCATGTGCACATTAAAAACAGATCAACACATTAATATTATTCAACATATCCTTGCATTTATTAATTTAATCCACATTATTTCCCAGTAACTGTTAAATTAAATAGTGTAATATTAACTAGTTGCAAAATCTATCTAAAATCTAAAACATCTCCCTATATATCTCCAGTATCTAACTGCTAACGTACTTACTAACCTACCTACCTGTTTATTAATCTGTAGTTTCGATCTGTTCTGCAACTGCCAAAAATGTGTGCACCCTGAAGCACCATCTACTATGAATACACATCTCACAAAAAAAGCAGAAGACTTGATTGATTGAATGCTATTCAATAATGCTGATTTGGGGTCTTAAAAGCACAAAAAGTCAATTATTACATTTAGTTATATCTGCGCCTAGAATGATACACAAGAACTATTCCGGCATTACCAATGCAGCTGAGTGAGCTCTTTTGACAAATACAAACCGTTGTTACTGCCTCGATGCGTGTAATAACCACCACACATACCAATCTAAGCACAGTGTAACTATATGTGTCTGTAAAACCCCACCAGACATAGATGGAGATTAAAAGAAGAAATACCAAGGGGAGACCAAGAAGATCAAACTCTCCCACTTAATGAAGATGTTCAAACACAATCTTCAGAAATGATATTAAAACATGCTCTCTTTAAAGAAAAGATGCATGTGATGAGCGATATTTTTTCTGTTTATAATTCATCACTGGGAAACAGTTTGACATTGACGTGAGCAAAACTCTGACCAACTGATTGAAACATGCTGCTCTCCTCTCACTAGATGTACAGACGTAAGACTGCTGATCTAGTGATGGGTAAAACTGTCTGAATAACGTGACTCATTGCTAATGAGGATTATATTAGCATTCTTTCAGATTGATGAGTCATCATCCAGAGATCTCCCTGAGCATGATTTATTCAAGAGGAGATAGGAGTTGCTCTTAGGTCTGCAGTGATGATCAGTATGAGGGACACACACACACACACACACACATATATACGCTTTATTTACTTCACTAGTGAAGAACACATTGGCTCAGTAAAGGAAGTATGCAAATCACATGACAAAAAGAGAAAGATCTGCCACAATCATGGAGTGAAGGATGGTGCTTCATTACTGTTAATTAACAAGATTACTTCAAAATATTGGAGAAAGGAAATGTGTGTACGGCAGCATAATTACCAGCAAAAACAATATGATAATAAAACCTACCATGCTGTAATATTTCATTGGTTTGACTGATATTGATTTACTGTATGCATCTGCATGCATGAAAAATTCCCCTCATGGATAACACTGCCGCCTAATTAAGTTGGACTATGAGTAGTAAGTGAATAAAATCAATGTTTTTCTGCTGAAATGCAGCTATAAATTGATGCAAGTGTTAAGTGAATTAACCAAACAGTCTTTCTGATACGATTCAGTCATTTTTCAGCCCTTATGAGGCGATGACCCAGATGAGTCAGTAATTGTAAGCTAATGTAATGCTCTTGTGCTTGGAGGAATAAAGTCAGCTCAGTTCCAGCATCAGCCCAACAGGGATGGATGCCTTAACACATGCGGTCAGGTTCAGCAATTACTACAGAGCCTGAAGGCAAACACCATTTCTGTCCATCACTCTATTTCTCTCTCCCTGTGTTGTACTTCTCTCCCATATCATTTTATATCTCCCCTATGCTCTTTGAATACTGCTATAGAGCAGGACAAACACATTTGTTCTTAATACTCATAGAATGTAAAAGTAATACAAACAGCGTCAACTACATTATGATTAAGTCATACTATGGTTATTAGCCTGAATCTTCACAACACCAAGTTGTTGGCACCTGACTATGACATTAGAGTCAAAAAAGCAGAGTGTGTTTGACAGTATATTTCTTCACAGCTGTCATACAGCTCGCAGCCTGTGACTCCTGTGTGCTGTCAACCTGCTGGAGATGTCCGGGGTTTGCTCTTGGGCGAGTGCCACATTCACAATCAATATGTAAGGTGTCACCTAAACTGAAGATTTATAAGGTCCACAACAGGGTTTGAAATTAACTAGGACTCCTGAAGGAATGCCACAGTCCAAAGTGACCACACATATGTATATACAGTACCAGTGTCCGAAGTTAACCATATGGAGTCGACTCCAAGTAGCAATTCTTCGACTAGCATTGTACATACATGAATTTTACCTTAGTAGTTAGTTTTACTTTAGTAGTAAATTTACCAAAAACTCCCAGAGATCATGTTTTCAAGATGTTTCTAGTCTTATTTTGATGTAACAAAGTGGTACCGGGTAAGTGAGAGAGATGCACAGACTCCAGCTGTAAGTTTGCTTGCTGGTGTAAGGTTAACCGCTTTTCCTTTTCTGACACATTTTAATGTCAGTATTTGTGCTGGTTTATTTTGATTTTTTCTAATCCAATTTTTTGAGGTACTGCCTCCTTTGCCAGCTCAGAAGAAACACCTGTGACAGTTTTTGCTCTATACAAACAAAGCCACAGCAAAACAGTTTTGCTGTTTCTGGGGAACACACAACAGTGTGTTACTGAATCAATCAGCCATTTGAACGAATCATTTAAATTAATGACTCAATGCCACCTACTGACAATTTTAGCTTTATGTTTCAAGTTTTCTTTTGTCTTTGGAGTGCTACAAGCTGTTTGTGCATAGATCCGTAAAGTTGCAAAGATTAAAACTCAAACTGTTGTTCTTTATAAAAGTCAAGACTCATCCTCACCTTTCTAAAATGTCTTATTTAAGCACGCCTTCACATTTCTATGTCACTGTGTTGGAAAACTTGCATAACACCTCCCAATGTTTACACATATCACACTGCACTAGATAGCTGGCAGAAAACGCTTTTCAGAACGGTGCGTACTGTATAAATCTATACAGAGAGGAGCAACAATAGGTTTTTAGGTTTTTTGAAACCTAAAAAAAACTCATTACGTTACACCAAATACACAATTGTCATGTAACCCCTTTAAATTATTAATTTTTCCCCAAAATCATTTCAAAAATTGCT
Organism: Enteromius thamalakanensis; assembly: GCA_032357475.1. Lineage (NCBI taxonomy): Eukaryota > Metazoa > Chordata > Actinopteri > Cypriniformes > Cyprinidae > Enteromius > Enteromius thamalakanensis. The sequence continues at coordinate 12,887,355 of JAUCMT010000088.1, forward strand.
ACTGCCAACAAAACGTTAGTTTGAAAAATATATATATTCTTCCTACTTCTCTATTATTTCTTTCACTTGCTTCTCTTTTGAATATAAATAAAAAAGAAATGGAAAATAATAAACGTTGATTTGGCCTAATACTGCTTCAGAACGTGCGTTAGCCTTTTTAACGTTATTCCTTCAGCAATATAGAAAAAACAAGTACAACTTAGCTTCCATCTGTGTCAAGCTCTTCAGACATTGTGCCTCGGTGTGGGTCTATAGTTCCGCGCATGAACTACGCGAGAATTAGCTTCCGAACTTGCGCCTGTAAATTGTTTTTACTTTATTTGTTCTTGTTGCTTTTGTGCGGTAGATAAATAACAGAATATTTGTTTTTATTAAATTAATTTTAAGATAAATCCATTTTGCGGGAGTCCCGCGAATAATTATATTCTCCCGCAACCCGCACTAACATGAGGACCTTACCACCCGCGCCCTCGCATCAAAACTTGTCCCGAGCCGCACTCGGTGCGTTGGGTGCTGGTCTCTAGTTCAAACTGCCCGCTCCCACAAGATTTACGTTGGGTCCCAATCCCAATGCAGCCCTCTAGTCAGTAGCTATATTTCTATTCACCATAGAAATGCAAATGTGCTTTAATTAAAAAAAATTGCATTTCAAGAGTTCACACTTTTCTCTTGGATGCACTGCTTCCAGTCGTGTTTGTTTATATTAGATCTTTTATCCAATCATATTTCAGCAATCGTGTTGCCAGTGTCATAGAAATCTGCTGAAGGCCTTCAGAATCAACAGTGAAGGCTTCTGTAGCTTAAAACCAATGGCGGTGAAAATGTTGGATTAACCAATCAGATTACAAGTTGGCAGCCCCAGCGCTATCTAAAGAAGAAAGCAGCACAGCAGAGGCCTCATGTACAAAGACTTGCGTAGAATTAATACTAAAACATTGCGTACGGACAAAGCTGGAAATGTGCGCACACACCAAAAAATTCAGATGAAACACTGCGTACGCGGAAACCCACGCACATTCTCTTTGTATATCCAAATTAACTTGAAATTGAGCGCACGTGCACGAGCGCTAAACCCCTCCCTGCCTCCTCCCCCGTATAAATATGATAATGACTCCACTTTGACAAAACCAAACAAAAAAGCACTGGCAAAAGCAAGCAAGCAAGAAGAGAAACTTCACAAAATGTGAATTGGAGGTGCTCCTGTCGGTGTAGACCGGAGAAAAACTGTGTTATTTGCAAGTTTGTCCTCCGGAATTAATAACAAACGAAAAAAAATTAAATAATAGAGTGGGAGAGTTTAGCTGACGCAGTTAACACAGTGGGGTCTGAATATCGCATTGTGAACGAATTATAAATGAACTAGGCTATATAAAACTACAAATCATAAAATACAACACAAACTATAGACTAATGCCATTCATTATAAAGATTATAAAAGTCTTGCCAAAACTAATGAATTTAAAAAGAAACCATAAGTCTATTCAGCACGAAAAAAAGCTGTTTCCACGAGACGCTCCGGCGGGATCCCAAAGTGACCGCTGCAGATGAAAAAGGATGTGTGTAACAGTATATTGATGACAGTAGTTTAATATTCCTGCTTTCTGTGTCAAATATTAATCTAACTATTTTGTTTCTGTTTGAACAGAATCACTTTTCTTAGTTTTAACATATTTATTGAATTTAATGAATACAGTGATATTTTACATTTGATCAATTTCTGTAACTCTAAACTGTTAAACTAAAATAAATGATCTTTGAAAATTATATCTGGATATATTTTGCATTGAAATCGACACTATATAGATATTTTAGATATTTTTTAAAAGAATGCATGCACTGTCTTTTGTTGTATTTATTTAAGTAAGTTAAATCACCTGATAAGACAAAAACATTGCACTCAAAAGACAGATTATATACAGTTTTAACATATAAACATCTGGTTTTCACTGATTTGTTATGTTTAATTATATTCTACTTTCATAAAAACATTAGTTTATAAAAATGTACTCGTTGTGTTTTGTGTCTCATGATGTTTTGAATCAGTAGATTCGAGCGATTCAAATCAGTGAATCATTTGGGATGAGTTGATTCAGTGACTCGGAGTTGAATAAAGCTGTGTTTCTCCATCACTACTCGA
>JAUCMT010000088.1:12897921-12913783 GCA_032357475.1 Enteromius thamalakanensis
TTTTAACGGTCGAGTAGTACGTTCGGTTTTAAATGTAGTACCTACTGAAGCAGTATGCGATTTCGGACGCAGCACTGCTTGTCTCTGCGTCTCGGTCTGATGACGGCTCACTCAGGGCGGGTCTGAGGTACGACACCAGTTCAGTCTGTGTGACACGCTGCTGTCAATCAACTATTGTGGGAGAAGGGGCGACTAATTCTACTTTTTAATTTAATATTTAATTTAATAAAATACTGCTGGATCTTTATCATTGTAGGGTGGTTGTGTACACATACTCCAAACACATTTCAGTCCAAACAGGTTGAAAAACTGTACCTTCGTATGACCCTTTTAAGAAAGCATAAAAATAGTAAGGTCACAATTAAGTGCACTTTTTTCCACAATGTTTCTTATTAACACTTTATGAAATATTATTAAATAGTGAGATTAAGAAACTGCAAAGACACTGAAACTTCTGAATATGCATGCACAAGGCTTTCCGTGAACTGAACAAGACAGATAGCAAACAATGTAACATTTACCATTTTCTCATATGCATGCTCATATTTGCTGTGAGGTTGTTAACAGTTGCTCCTGTTGTTTGTCGACATGCTGAGAATGCACAGACACTTGCTGACTATAATGCCACTTTACGAGATGTGATTCCATTAGACATAGATCTGTTTCTTCTGATAATGTCTGCCTCACTGAAGGCAAATGTCTCCCCTGTGCTGACTGTAACAGTCCCCTACAACAGTTGATGCTCAAAGATAGCTCGTAACGAGCCACGGAGGGTCATTACGGCTTCTGCCGAGCTCTATGAGATGGAGGAACTATCATATCGGTGTACCAGGAACACATAAACCTTTGGAAAACCCTTGGGTGAAACCATTATTGCTGACTGAACTGTACTGCAGCAGCGCTCTGGTCACTGCCAAAGAATGGACGAGGTTTATCGGTAGATTCAAGCCCTATGAGACTGTGGTCACATGACAGCATGGCCCAGAGAAGTCTGCGTTTCCTTACTCAGCACACACCATAAGTCTTAACCTAGACAGTATGCTTTGTTGCTTGGAGTCTTCTGAACTACAGCCTTACATTTGTCTTACACCCTACTCAAGAGAATGAGTGAGACAAAGCGAGGGAGATGTGGACAATATGGGCAATTTGTTATGTAGTGCATGCATGCATTTAATGATTATCAAGCTCTGAAAGGAATAGATCTCCAAAGAATAAAAAATACCGTTATTTCCTTTAAACCCATTTGAAGTTTTTTCTTATAGGAACATGAAAGCATTTTTATATACGACAATAGTTTAAAGGGATACAAATTTATGTAACTGAAAGTAAATTAATGCTTTTTTTTGCCATTTCTTTTCAAATAAAATCTGATTCTTAAAAATATTTTTTTTATATATATTATAAATATTATAAATTCTTAAAAAATGTAAACAAACATTAGAAATGTTGCCTTGGCTAAAGCACTAAAATAGCAAAATCTGAAATTAAAATAAATTAAAATATAAGTTGAATTATGGAAAAAAATACTGAAACGCTATTTTAAAATGTTAATGAATGCTACAAAAGTATATAAATAAAACAGGTTTCACACATGTCTGGTTTGTCAGATATTACTATATGATAAATAACAGGCATATGTGAATCATCTTGAAAATATCATGATGTTTCACAAAAGAAATGAAGTCATACTGTATAAGTTTGGAACAAGTTTTCCTCTCTCTTTCATCTGTCAGTATCACAAAGATACACTAAACCTTAACAAGACCAGGATTTATGTTTAAAAAAAGAAGTACAAAGCAAATGCATGCACCAGCAAGAAGAACAAGAGTCTAAACTATAGCACTGTTTCACTAAAACAAAAAGGCCCTGATCAGCACAGCTGGCTTTAACATGCTGATTAACCTAATGCTATTTCCACAGATCCAATATAAATCCAGTCTCTTTCATTCAATGCATTAAACACTGATTAGCACACATATGACTCTAAGAACAGGTAATTAAACTCTGTTTGCGTAAATCCTCTAGTCTTTATGAATTCATATGGTTCGTTAATGCTAAATGTCTGCTTCATCATAATTTAGTATTAGCTGGATTTGGCTAATGCGGTACAATAGAATACAACACAATGCACCATATTGTAGCCCTGTGAGATAAATCCACAAACAACACAAGACTTTCTCTCCATCTGCTGTCGTTTGCGCGCACAAAAAGAAGTACAGTATGACAAAAACGGTGCAGAACCACCAAGCAATAAACCGATGGCAAGCACTGCGCTTTACACATCAGCACTGCGACTCACTACCGCTGATCTGAAGCCAGCTGCGCTTTATAAGCTGGAGTCTGCCAAATCAAAGTACCTTTAGTCAGCTTTCCAATTAAAACTTTAAAGCTGAAGTGTGTCATTTCTCTGCTACTATTGGCACCCATTGAACGTGTAAAAATGAAAAATCACACCACTGATTGAGTCAGAAGTGTCACACTGCTTCAATAAACAAAGAAATCGCAGCTAAAGACGTTTAGATATTTTACTGGAAAGAAAGACTAAAATATAAATTAAAAGCAGTGTTTACACTCCTCCCGAAGTTGACCTACAAATGGCTGACTCATAGTTGTCTCTGCATCTTAAATTAGAAAGCAGTATTTTAGTATTTTTCATGTTTTCGCAAAAGCATCACCCTATACTGTATGTCTCTCTTCCTTAACTGTGGGTTTAGCTGTGCCAATGTTCCTTGTTTAGTCACTGACACTGTTTTTCGGCCTCCCGGGTGGCTCACTTTATGTTTCAACCAACAGCTTACAGTTTACAGTTTGCTGGAGCTCATATCCGTGGATCTGTAAAGGATTCAGTAAAAGCTGTGCAGTACACACCTACTACAGTACTTATGAACTTTGGAGTAAGTGTTAGAAAAATAACAAGTGATTAGGTGATGATGTGCATTTTGGGTAGCACAAGTTTATTAATTTATGATTGGATGTAGCAGATTTGTTTTCAAAGGCACAACGTAGGTCTTATTAGGACATGGCGCAAATGTTTTTCTAAACAGAAACCCTGCAAAGGCAGAAAATAGTTTTATATCAAATTATGTGATGCCATATGATACTATTATTGCGTCTGCAATGCTTTTAAATTGCACTTAAAGCTTGCTGACTCTCCCTGATTGGGGAGAATTTAATAAACACTCTGATGCTATTTTAAGTGTTTTCCCTACTGAGAAGATCAGCTTAAACCATAAAGAAAGCACTGATATAAAATTCTGGCCAAAATAGCTGCTAATTATTTTATGATAACTATATAAATAGTGCTGTCAAACGATCACTTCCAAAATAAATGTTTTTGTTTACATAATATGTGTGTGCGCTGTGTATATTTAATATGTATATGTAAATACACATGCATAGAGAATATTTTGAAAATATTCCCATGTATATATTTATATTAACATAATTGATATTATATACAAATATTTTAAATGTATACACATAACATATTTTTCTTAAATATACAGTATACATGCATGTGTGAGTATTTACATATCCATAATAAATATACAGCACACACACATATATTATGTGAACAAAAAACATTATTTTGTATACAATTAATAATTTAAAACCACTAATAATAATGTGAAAATTAATCAACATTTTACAGTATTTTGTCTGAAAATACTAAAAATGCAAATCAATTATTTTAAATGCTACAAGTGAATTTTGGCAAGTTTTAAAAGATTGTGTTAGATGACTGCAAAAGCAAAAAAATTGAATTATTATTAAAAATTAAAGGAAGAGTAAATATAATATAAAGTAGCAATATAATGGATATAGGATTCATATTTTTTTAAGCTAAAATGTCTTAATGATGGATTTGATTCTTACAAAGACACAGCTTTTCACTTCACAAGACATTAATCAATGGACTGAGGACCTGTACACTACTTGCGAATTATTGTGATGTTTTTACCAGCTGTATTGGACTCTCATTCTGACGGCACCCACATTTGCAATTTGGGGAGACCTATACCTCTTATAAACTCTAATATCTGTCTTTCTAATAACAGATATGAGACTGATATTTCATGCATCCCTAATCTCCAAACATTACCTAACCAGCTGAAGCTCAATCTGTCTAGTAAAGCATCCACAAAGCAAAGAAACCATTTAGTGATACTTACAGCCCACCATCATCATGGCCACAGAGAAGATCTTCTCCCCGTCTGTAGTAGGTGCAATGTTTCCAAAGCCAATGGTGGTGAGGCTTGTCATGGTGAAATAGAGAGACGATATGTAGAGTGTGTGCTTACTAGGACCTCCTTCCCACTGGCCAGAGCCACTGGCATTGTAGCGGTATGGCGTGCCAATGCTGATAGCTAACTGATAAAGCCAGCTTTCTCTCTTGAGGTTGTTGGTGCCCTCATCGATGATCTCGTAATCGCCAATGCTGTACCAGATGCAGGCCAGCCAATGTGCCACCAGGCCAAAGACACAGACTAGTAAAACTAACACAGCAGCACCGTATTCCAGATAGTGGTCCAGTTTGCGTGCCACTCGGCCCAGACGGAGTAAACGCACCACTTTCAATGAGCTGAACAGGCTGCTGAGACCCTGGTCAAGAGAAAGAGAATGCATTATTACAGACGGCTAAAACATGTTAACACTAGTCAATCACAAATCATGTTATGAACAAACGTTTTGAGGGAAAAAAATCTATTCACACCAAGAACCATTATAAAACTCTACACGGTGTCGGTTCGAACTAAATTTGATTACATGGCATCGTTGAAATATGATATCATCACGTGGCACAACTGATTGGTTTCTTTTCACATCAGCAGCAAAATACTCAATAATATTTAAAAACACTGAAATACTCAGGTAGTGCTTGCTGTAACAGTTGCAGCACACAGAAGAAACCCTTCACCTTCCCCAGCTCCACCTGTATAGATCTACTGCTATGTGATTTTGTCATTTATCAGCTGGAAAAAATCCTTCCAAAAATGATATTATCCATAATATTTACATAAAAGTTTGTGCAAAGAAAACAACTGGGCTTAGAAATATTAAGAAATATTAATGTTGGCAGGTCTTATATTGATAAGGTGCACTTGAAAGGCTTAGTTAACATAGTTCATGACTTTAAAAAAAGCCAGGTGTGGATTTGAAGGTGAGGTCTTCCATGTTCACATGAATAATTCCAGGTTGATGGGTGTCATATAGCTCCAGAGACCTGCTCTTTCAGCCTATAGCCACTTTGATCTGACTACTTTCATGTCAGAGGAGAAGGAGAGGATGGATAGCTGGGCTTCCTCGACTGATCCTACCACTCCATCCGCCTCATCCAAAGAGAATCTTAGATCTCATGAGCGAACAAAGTTGTTTTATTGATCAGGCAGATTCTTTTGACCTTATGAAAGATAACAGCTAATAGTTTGGAGGTATGTTGTAGAGTCTGTATCATTAAAGGGTGGAATAAATATAGTCTTTTTGGCTCTGAAAGCAAAATAAAGAGGATGATTTCACTCAGCTAGGCCCACGCTTGCACTCTGTCCTTTTGAACAAAAGCTTAAACATTGCTTGTCAACTTTGGGCCAATGCAGATTATAGGTCTTTAAAGATAAAAGCCCACTCTGATTAACATATATTTGTAAGAGTTTTCTTTACGTACACAAATACAGCATTAAAACATCGGTAGGCCTACACACTGTAGAATATGCAAACATTTTCTGCAAGCATTGTGGGGGATGATCTGTAGAATGGACTTAATATGTTGTTATACTACAATTTAAGAGGTTTAATTGCTGGAGTTTGTTTGCTTAAAGGCGCTTCTACACAAATGCAATATCCAACTGAATCAGATCACATGACCCACTTTGCTGCTTGTTTATTTAGCATCACCAGTGGCTGCTCTCACTCAAATTGAAAATAAATAAAAAACTGTTTTAAAAGTAAAAATAGAGGAAAAGTGTAGGAACAATTAAATATTAATATGCATTAGTAAATATTGAATAAACAGTAAATATATAAAATAAATAATTTTATAAACACACAATATTTACAATATACTTTTTTAATGACAAATCACTAACATTAAATTCCCATATATTACCTATTAAATATTTTTTTTATAAAAAAAATAGTGAAAATAAAAGCTATTAATTTTGATACTGTATTTAACTATTTTATGTTTATCATTTATTATAATCAATAGCTGAATCTAATTCTGTACTATTTTCTTCTAAATAAAACAACTGCAAATAAATCTTAAATGCTACAAGTGATTTTAGGCATCACATTATAATGTAAGGAATATATATTTACTGTTGACTTTAAATGAGCATTAGATAACAACAAAGGTAAATTAATTGTAAAAATCAGCTGAAAGTACATCCATAAAGGAAATATTAGTTAAATATATAAACAGAGAAAAAAACACAAACAGGACATGAGTATGTACAGAACTTTGTAAATGAATAACATTCACAATTTTCCATAAGTATCACCCAATTCTTTTTTTTTTAAATGCAATTTCTGTGATTCAACCTGCATGTTTCACATCTGAACGTTACATATCTTCTAGAGGACAGCAGCGAGGTTATCAAGAAGACAAAATGAAGCGCAGACACTTGATGGAATTCACTTTTTAAGCTGGCAGAGCCAAAATGAGGGGGTGAGAAGTAAGTATACCTAATTGTTGCATCCTCAACAGCTTCAGACTGTCAGCCAGAAACTGTTTATAAATAGTGGCCGTGATGTGTACCTCACAGGTTTAATTAGCATTTCCTCCACCGAGGATTTCTGCTTTTTTGTTCCAGCCGTCACATAATCAAAAGGCTAATTTCTCAAACATGCTTTATTTTCCTGAAAGGAGCAATTTCCCCTAGACACTGACACAGAGGAAGGAAGGTATAAATAGATGTGTTCATTCTGCAATATTGCATGAAATCCTAAGGCTTTTATTACGCTAGCAAAAAAAAAAAAACGATGCTAATTTTGCCAACACAGTCAACTCCCCAGACGGAGCAGCTCCTAATGGATACTTTTCCTAGTAATTTATCATTTTGAGGGCCTATATCTAATTTGCAACTGTGCTTATGTAGCATTTAGTAAACCATAAAGTTTTTTGTCTTTGTCTTTGAGGCCAAACAGATGAGTAGCTATCGGGTGTGAACATTAGAGTGCTCATAAATGTTCGGTTAGATGTGACGACCCCACAGTTGTATCTTGGGATAATGGAAGAGAGAGATACATTAATACCTATTGGTGAAACATGCTGTGTGTGGTTGTGTGTGTCAGGGCAAGGGGAATGAAGCTTGTGCTGTCTAATTTGAATTGACTCGCATCTAAAATCACTTTAGATAAACAAACACACTAAGGGGTGCAGCATTCAGAGTAACATTAGCATAAATTAGAGAGCCATTAGTGCATCTCTGCTCAACATTGAATAGGAGTGAGGTTACTGAACCGCTGCACAAATGAGAAAATGGGACAGAAGTGCCATAAACAACCCAAGAAAGGAAAGCGAACTTACAGGCAACACAGAGTCCTCCGCACGTGTGCCGTTGCGTTGAGAGTGGGCCGCAGCTGGCAAGTGGCCCACTGCAGAAGAGTCTGCAATGGGATCCTAAGTCAGAAAGACAGAGGCAGACGTTTCACTTCACGCCAAACTACGCTCGCGCATGCATAGAATAAGCACAGAGATGGACTTTAGGATTCAAGAGACCCATTTACAGATATTAGATCTGAACAGAAGTACACTGAACAGAGTAATTAGCATGAACGGAACAACAGATGTATGCGGGATGAACGTCATATCAAGATGCTCAAAAAATAAACAAACAAGGGCTTTATATAACAAGTGTCCTATAACAACTGACATGTCCTTATATGCACTTCCAGAAAAGCCTTTGTGTGAAATGATTAAAGGAATAGTTCACTTGGGAATTCTGTCATCACTCATTCACCTCCGTGTTGTTTCAAACTGAGGTGACTTTCTTTATTCTGTGAAACACAAAGGCTATGTACATCTGTATATATTTATATTGCTCTTTTATATACGATAAAAACTGTAGTGTTCGGAAATAAAGTGGCTGCAAAGCTTCTAAAAAGAATTTAAAAATCTACAAACACAACCACAAAATATCTTACATTAAAGTTAAGATTGGTTATTTAACTCTATTTTTATTTGAAGAATTTTAGGTAAAAAAAAATGCATTATTATATTTTTTTATTATAATATTCATTCTTAATATTATGCAACTTTTGTTTTTCAGTAAATGTATTTTATGCATTTATTTATGCTTCAAAAAACAATTTGCCAGAAAAAAAAGCAAAAGTTAAAGATATATGACGTCCTAAAATCCTATGCAATTGTGCTTCTCAATTAAATTAATTTTTCAATTAAGTTTATTCATTTTCAAAGTAATCAAGATAAAAATATGAATAAGAAATGTATTTTTGTAGTGCAGGCTCCTTGTATAGTTGGTGCAGGGCACTTGTTACCAAAATTGCATGCATGAGAACTATTATTAAATTGAAACTGTATGATAACTGCTTCTTAATAATTTCATTTTAAGAAAAAAAAAATGCCATTCAAGTTTGAAACGATATGAGAAGGACTAATGAAGACAGAACCTTCATTTATATGTCCCATTAATACATGCCAGAAGAAGCAGGTATTACACAACACACGTCAAGAGACCAGAATAGCCAATAAATATGGACATGTGGCCCACAGGGGACATAAAGACAGAACAGTATCCAGTTCATAGGAAAACATCTGACAGCTGCACATGACAGAGAGACACACTCTTGCCAACTGTTTGTGCCTTCAAACATTTATAACACACTTTGTAGTATTTTCTATGCAAATGTTTTTGTTTTTTTTCAAAAGTACATAAACATTTCAAGAGTTCAGCTTTCCTCATAATGAATAAGCAAATTTGGCGAGCTGTCTGGAGAGCGAGCCGGGAGAGCGGCGAACCCCGAACCCTAATGGACGGAGCCCTAGCGTGGGCAAGAGTTCGGCGTTCGGCTCGTTCACCGTCTGTCCCCGGAGAGTCGTGAACTAAATGGAAAACGGAGGGGAAGGGGTGGAGGAGGGATGCACGAAAGCGGGAAGCAGGGAATGAAAAGCTGGGAGAATTTATAGTGAAGGGGAAGTGACTTGATTGGGCGCGAATGAACAAGGGATGATTAGGTAACGGGCCATCAGCTGTGTATGATTACTCGTTTAGCAATCCTCTCGAGATTTTAAACGTTCATTTAGTAATGAACTGCAAAATCCTTTTCTTGGTCATTTTTTTTAAACTGTAACTAAGTTTTTCTAGTTTTAGACTAATCTAACAAACAACATTGTTGCTTTAAACAAGCAAAAGTATTTGATAATAAAACTTATTTTCATTTTTAGTGTTGATCATCTTGATAAATGTCCTTGCTTTTCACTGCTCAGGAGGTCTAACACACTGCACACTAGCCTTAACACCTGCCAACTCAACAAGTGTCCTGTTGAGACTGTGGTTTGTGTCAGGTTTGGGAGCCAAACAGAATTCACTGGGGGCCGGCTGACTGTGGCATTTCAACAGCAGCTGTGTCAGAGGCCATCAGCTTTCATAAAAACACTCTCTGCTGATAAATATATACAGTATGCACAATATTAACATGCACATTGGGATGTGGGATACGCATTCAGAAGAGCACATGCATAAATGCATGGGGAAAAAATGGAGATGTTTTATTAGTGTCTTAAGCAGTAGGCCTCTCTTTATATAGTATCTATATATCATCCAAGGTAAAATACAACATAGGTTGTGATCACTAAGCAAGAAGAAATAAAGCACAAGCAACCATTCAATCAACTACAGACCTGACATAACCTTAGATGAACTCATGCAGATTTTAACCTCATCAGGTGTGATAGAGCAGTGCCACAGGAAGACTTTATTGAGATCTGGGCACGATGCAGATTTGGGACTTCATTGTGTTCCAGTGATGCAGAGACTAATGCACTCCAACAACATGACCACAATGGGAAAGGATGCCTGTTGCCTGGGTAACCGTGAACTTACAGCACCAGTTATTTTATTGGATAAATATATCATACCATGCATATGGAGATTAATAATGTAAAGAAGCTTAAAGCAGAATCATATTTTACTCTGAATGTCCACAGTCGCCCAATTTAACCTACAGCCATTAGGACGCCTAAGCCCATTTGAAGTTTTTCGGATGATCACTTCCATCTCAGCTCTCTATATTAGATCCTCCAGACAGATAAAAAGAAGTTAAATCTTCCACAGATCCTGCAGAAAAACTCAAAGTACACAGAAGCACAAAAAGAGAACTGGAAGTCCTTTACACTACATTTAGAGTTTATCTCTGCTCTGAAATTGACTTCAAGAATACTTAAATGCAGTTTAAAATTAAACAAATCATGACTTTCTAAATCTGACTTTATTCTGCGGAACACAAAACAAGATATTTTAAAGAATTTTGGTAACCAAACCATTTCGGTGACTACTCAATAGACCTTTTTATGTTTATATTAATCACCGAAAACTCATTTGGTAAATACTGCCTCTTGTGGCAAAAATAAACCACAGGAGCTCTAAACTTGAAAAGACTTGCACAGAACTAATATCGCACAACCAATTCAATCCATCCTAGCCTCTTCTTCAACACATATCTACACAGACTCCAACAATTACACAGCCCACTTATCATTGAACTGTCTGGCCGGGCTGAGACCATTTAGACTAATGCCCAGTACTGTGAGCAGCCACTGATATGGAAAGAGATGGCAGTAATGGATATAGCTTTCATGTCAGAGTTTCAGCCTCAAGAAATGTTAGAGAGAAGGGGGTCCGCTCAATCCCACTCCATTCTATCGAGAAAAATAAAGCATTCTTGACGTGCACAAAAACACGCATACAACACCACTCGTGCGATTCAAAGAGAAGAACACAAGCTGCATTCGTTTCTGCTCGATAAGAGATGGAAATGTATGCTGGAGAAGCCCTGTGCAAACAGTAATTACTGCAAACAAGACGCACAGATGAATAATCACCAACTTTAGTAACATGGAAGAAGACCAATTATAATGCAAGAGCTGAGAACAGAAAACTTGATGGGAATACTCCATAAACACAACACTAAAAGTAATAAAAGCTAAGAAGATGAAGGTTTATTGATTTGAGCTTCCGCCTATAATTGGTCATTGGAGAGCCATCTGATATGTTATATCTGGTCCAATAAACTGGAAACAAAAAGATTTTTGATTGGCAGTGAGTTGGATGAAAGACATAATTCACAGAGTAAACCATTTCAATCATCATTTAAGGTATGAAAGTATTTCGTTAAATCATTATGAAAGCAGAGACGTGCAATTAAAAGTGAATCTATATAGATGAACCAGGATGATCACATCATTCATCATCATTCGGTGAGAATCAAAGAATAAAATCGTTAGAGATGGTCGTTTTTGGAGTCAGATTCTTCTTAAAGTTTCTTATTCCTTAAATGTTCTATTAAGGGTTCTTTTGATGTTGAGGAAGAAATATTTAAGGCCCAGTTTCATAGACAGGCCTTAGACTAAGCCAGGATTAGGCCATAGTTAAATTAGGACAGTAATTAAGTAATTAAGTAATTTTTATAAACATGCTTAGAAAAAATTTTAAAAACCATCCCTGGGGTGCATCTTGAGACAAAACTGAGCCACTGATATATTTTAAGATCAGTTTGTCAGGAAAGTTTTAAATTGCTAAGGCTTACATTTTAGTCTAAGACTAGGCTTAAGTATTGTCTGTGAAACTGGGTGTAAATGTAGAACATGTATTATAAGTTTTCTAAAATATTATGTTTAAATATGCAAATTAGGCATTATTTAATGATATATAAACTAATTTGCAAACATTTCTAGTACAAAAATCTAAACCCTGGATGAAGACATTTTAGAGACACATTAGAGTCAAAGGTTTTTACAAGTGAGGGAATAAGATGTTGAATGTATTATCAAGTGAATTAAATATGAACAAACCCCTCTGTAAAAACATTCAAGATACAGAAAGGGATAAAAATGTAAAGTTTGGTTTTGTATGTACTGCTGAAGTGGAGATATGGCTCAGTGTATGAGAGAAAACATAAAAATATGTATTGTCATTGAAATCTATTGATACAATTAGATAAAATGATATAAAAGAATCACGTAACAGTGTCTTTTGGATGTTTTCTTTCCACTAGTCTGAAAAAATACTGAAAAAAAAACATTTAAATTTTACTATATTTTCAGTGAGTCTTCAGTGGCACATGATCCTTATGCTTTATCTTTTTGTGTAAATAGTGATGCATTTTTCAGAACTCATAGGAAATAGGAAAGTTAAAAAAAAAAGCATGTGTTGGAAACGGAAACTCTTATGTCCTTACTGTCTCTTTTGATCAATTGCATTCTTATAAATAAAAGTACTGACCCCAAAATTTCAAACAGTAGAGTATATGTAATTATATACACATAAAAAATACCATAGCTACATTGCTTTGCTTACCTCATCCACGTTTTCGAAGGCATTAATGATGTCATAGGGCAGGCAAGACAGCAGGTCTATGACAAACCAGGTCTTCAAGTAGTTCATTCGTATGAGCTTTGGATCAGATATGACCTCTCCTCCAGGTCCCACAAAAGTTGTATGAAAGTTCAACACAATATCCACAAGGAAGATGACATCCACCACGCTGTCTAGTACCAACCACACCAGGTTGTTCTGTTTGGTCTTAAAGGACACATTGTAGGGCACCATGATGGCCGTGTAGAAGGTGAGGATGAGGATGACCCAGTCCCAAGTGGTCTTAAAGGTGCAGTAGTGCAATATTATGTGAGGTGGAGTTTTAGGAGCCTCTTGCTTATATTGAGGGAGGATGTCAGAGCCCAGCTGAAGAGCCTTGGAATGACAGAAAATACAAATAACTCCAGTTAATATATGCAAACATCCAGCATTTACTTGCATACTTTTTTTTCCTGATTTAATCATAAAAGCCTATTCTCATCAAGGACAATAATGGTACTATAAACTATCAAGTTTAAATGATTCTATGAGAACGGTGAGGTACGGACCACAACTATAACAATAATGACACAACAATATTGCTGTAATCAATTTGAAAATTATTTCTCCAGCTAATGAGCAATAAAAAACAATAGACAACAATAACACAGCATTTGCTTAAATACAGAAAGTTATCATCCACTGGTGAAAACCATTCATATTATAATTTTACAGTACATTACTGACAAAATACAGTATTTAATGATGTTTTAACTGGTTTTCATAATGCTGATTATCAAAATGATTTTTTTTTTTTTTTTGCAATTCAACGAGACCACCATGAAAAATCATGCTGGTCTAAGCTAGTCTTTTGCCCTGTCAAAATTATGCAAAGTAAGGAATATATACCTCATGAAAGGGCACCATAAGATAAAATACAGTGAAAAGTTTTAGAGACATTAAGCTTATGTCAGCAGTCATTGGACAGCTGAGTCAACTGTCATTTGTCTTGAAATGAATTCAGAATTTATTTCTGCCATTTGGGACTGAAGACAAAGGCAGCTGACCTTTTTGTATGTGCATATATATGTGTGTGGGTCAGGTTTTGCCTACAGTGTGAGGTCCAAATGATTTCAAAAAGACAGCAAATAAAGATCAGCACAAGGTCCTTGTGAGGAAAAAAATGCTGAATACAGTTTTGGTGAAAATGCAAAAAAGCTTATATGAAGGTCAAGAGTATGGTAAAGAGAAAAAAACATCATTACTAAAAACAATAGAAGTCTCAATGTGTGACCACAGGAAAACAAATATGTGACCCTGGACCACAAAACCAGTCACTGGGGTATATTTGTATCAATAGCCAAAGATACATTGTACGGGTCAAAAGTATCGTTTTTTCTTGTAAGACCAAAAATATATATATTTTTTTTATATAAAAATTAAAATATTAATTTACAAAATATATTTAGTCAATTTTGTATGGTAAATATATTTAAACTTTATTTTTGATTAGTAATATGCATTGCTAAAAACTTCATTTGGACAAAATTTAAAGTCAATTTTCACAGTATTTTTATTTATTTATTTATTTATTTAACCTCAGATTCCAGATATTCAAATAGTTGCATCTTGGCCAAATATTGTAACAAATCATGAATCAATAGAAAAAATTAGATATTCGGCTCAACAAATCCCCTTCATTGACCCTTATGACTGGTTTTGTGGACCAGGGTCACATATGTGTGTGACACTCACCTCTGCCAGTCGTGAATGCTTATGGCTGACCTCAGTCTTGTTCATAGGTGTGAGCTGCTGAAGTGTACTCCGGCTATTGGTTAAAGCCCTGGTCAGCCTGGCAAACTTGGTCCATCCTGCCACATAGAGAAACAAAATGGTGTATCAGTGACAGGAAACACTTCTTTGCCTCCTCTCTACTTTTCTTCCCGTTTGCTTTACTCACAAACACACTTCTCCACACAACTAGTAGCGCTGCTTGCATCACGCTCCTCAGCCAAAAAGCACACACTGATTTCCACCGAGGCTCCAGCAAATGCTGACGCCAATGAAAACTGTTCTTCCCCATCCCTTCCTTCCAAAAAACTGACATATTTTTGGGTACCCATATTCCATTCCTAAAGTCGGTGCCATCAACAAATCGCAGCCTACTTTGAAAAAGTGCTATGAACCCTTGGGGGCTCTTCACAAAGGCATAATGTTTCTTTATGACTTTAAAATGAAAGTATTATGTTGGAGACATGAAGGAAGATGTAGGGAGCCTCGTTTGAAGTCATTGCTTTCTCATTAATAAGGACTGATGGGATCATTGTCTTTTGATCTCAGTAACCCTAAAGACAGTTGGGTCAGCCGAGTCCTACCAAGTTAGATCTTCACCAATGTGCCTGTGCGAATGCTTTTTTTTTTTTTTTATCTCATCCATTCTCTTTTTGCCCTCCGGAAGGACTGTTTTTAAAAGCTTACAGGGTGGGAAAAGTAGTAAAACATTAATAACATTGCAGCTTTCCCATTTAAGTCACATCTCATGAATGTTCAAACACAACAATACAGGACTGGAGCACACTGGGACTCTGGGAGCCACTCTCTCTCATTACAACAGAGGGGAAGTCTTTCTGCACGGCCACATGAACAATGAACTCAGTGAAGGGATAAGGAGAGGAAATCAGCCGTGTGCACTTATTGGTAGGATGTATGAAAATAGCACGCTGGTCTGTTCAAGCCAATTCAGCAGGGGACAGCTTTATATCAGAAACTGGCTACATTTACATTAAATTAACTTTCTGGGTTCAGTACAAGTTAAAGGGTTAGTTTACCCAAATTACTCATGTTGTTCCAAACCCATTAAGACCTTCGTTAATCTTTGGAACACAAATTAAGATATTTTGATGATATCAGAGAGCCGTCTGACCCTCCATAGACAGCAACACAACTGAAATAATCCCAGATCCAGAGTAAAAACATGGGTAAAACAGTAATTCTCTCATCATTTACTCACTCTTTAGTACTTCAAAATCTGTATGAATTTCTTTGTTTCTCTGCCGAACACAAAAGAAGATATTTTTAAGAAAGTTTTTGCTTAAACAGTGTTTTGGGTCATCACTGATTTACATGGTATTTTTTTAAGTCAATGGTGACCCAAAACAGCCCATCAGAACAAAGAAATTCATACAGATTTGGAAATACATATGGGTGAGTAAATGATGACAGAATTTTGGGGTGAACTATTCCTTCAAGGCATTACAATAGATGCATAATGCATTATAAAAAAATACCATAATGTGTTATAACATCTCATGAATAATCATAAAAATAGATCG
>JAUCMT010000088.1:12913883-12929842 GCA_032357475.1 Enteromius thamalakanensis
TGAGAAATTTTAAAACAAACTATATTACAAACTTTCCATTAAGACCCTAAATAATCATATTAGCTTGTGGAAAACTGGATTTGTATGATCCCTTTAAGATCTGCACAGTACCTTACAACATCTTCTGAGCGGCTAGGTGCTGAGTGTTATTTGAGTCTTTCATGCAAGACTAATATTGAGGCTCATTTGAGCTAGGTAATACTTTCAACTGAAAAAAATTTAAACCTAAGAGTATTAGTAGACTTATGTAGGGTAGGGAGAATGTTCACATACTTGCCAAATATCCTATACTCAGTATGTCTTTTGAGAAACCATCAAAATAAAGTGTTGGCATATTTTTAGCAGACATACAACTAATACTCTAATAAAGGCTAGTTGACATGTAGTTGCAAAGTTACTTATCAACAGTTATCTAAAATAATCAAACCGATAACAACAACAAAAAAGTGCAAAGGAAATGTGTCATATTACACATTCATCTGATCTGATATCTGATCTTATGGCTGTTTGAGGAAAAAAACAGTAGTATTGTTACTATTATTACTTATAAGTGGTATTTATCCACTTTAAGTAAGTAAAACGGCTATGATATGAGACTTATAATGCATTATGACTATGAGAAATACAATCCATCGTAACTTAAGTGGATGAATTGTGTTCATTGTGTGTTATAAAGGATCATACTCTTAAAGGCTATAACCACAAATGAGTAATATAACACATTAAAACTGTTCGTATAAATATTCATGAAATGACCATATCATATAGTTATATATAATGCATTCATTATAATGCCTTAAGAATACCCTTCATGCTTCATAGAAAGCGAAGTACAAATATTGAAAATGCAGACAGAGAAAAAGGTATGTGCAAAAAAATAATGTCACAGACAGAAAGAGGGAAATGAAGAAAAACAATGAATGGTTCAGGCCATCTGGCTGTCTTAGGGCAAAGAGTCACAATGCTGCACTGGAACCCCCTAAGGCGTCTTCCAGATATAGTCCTTCTATGGGGCAAAACCATGCTAGATAGCCGTGTCGAGCAGCCATAAGGCAAAGACTCGGTTTGGCCATTGCAGACCCTACCAGACCTACGCTACAATGGAGCATATGTTTGCCCAAACGCAACACATCTGGCAGAAGAGTGGCAAACTAGGTATGCAAGACTGCAATAGACTGTAGGAGACAGACTAAGGGGAGATTTCACTAAGGATCACACCCACTGTTAGAAGTGTTTATTTGTGCACGCCATTTGCATCATTTTGCCGCCCAATGCACAAAAGGAATTAAGCAAATCAGGTAATGATACAGATGAACAAACAAATTCTGAATGAAATTTTCTTCTGCCCATAGAGAATGACGCAGACTATTGTGAAATTGCACACATTCTGTGTGCTTTATTTGGGAAAATGCACACTTTCTGTTGGGTTTGTACAGTATTGCTCCACTACTGTGATCCAGCCACATACTCTAACCATGTAAAGCTTAACATATGAATGAATATTTCATCCAAAAGAATGGTTAACTGAAACTACAGCAATTTGGTGCATGTGCTGATATTTACATGACCAAAAAGTAAAATTAAATTATTAATGTGACATATGACTATAAATAACTGCAGATTCTTCCTTCATCTGGGCTGCTAACTACATTCCTTTGAACTTCTACTGGACTGGCTGGCTCTCAATTTATGCTGGTGTGAAAGCCAAGGTCCTAAAGTATATGCCTGATGAGCTGAAAATCCTCTCCAGGTAACTATCTGATGCTTACAAAAAGATCTGTAAGGATCTCAAAGGGTTTCACTGTTGCCATGGAGCCCATATTCATTCCTTGTTTTTCTTCCCTATTTGCTGTGATTTGAAGTTTGTGCCCCTCCAGGTTAGCCACCATCAATGAGATCACGCTAATAGGCCAGAGGTCTTCAGAGAAAGAACACACACTCACCTGTGGTTTCAATGTATGTACAGATCTTCTAAATACTGGGGACGAATGCACAGTCAACGCAAAGTAACCCTGTGTGCACTGGGAGCACTGACGCCTAATGGTGCTTTAATATTTCCATGCAGATGCTTTGCATATTTTATTAGACCACCAGCGCAGAGCAGGGCATTACCGACAGGAACGCTATTCCGGTGGGATTTGGAGACAGCATACGTGGAAACATACATGGACACACACACACTGTGCTCTTGCTTTTAGCTCTATCCTCTCCCCAGGGGCAGCAGTCACATGGAATGAAGCTCAGGGGAAGATCTCGATTATACAACTAATTACAAAATACCTGTGATGCAAATAACACTAAAAGCTTCACTAGCAATGCATGCAATGCTTTACCTTAAAAACAATAAGCCTGAATTAAAAGGAACATCAATAACAGTACATTTTATGTTTTTTAAATGTAATTTGTAATGCTTGTTAACAATTAACTGTGACTTTTGCCTCCATAAATTCTTAATTTGCTGCTTATTAATAGTTATTGCGTTAGTTGTTAAGTTTAGGTATTGGGTGGGTTTAAGGGTGTAGAATAAGGCATTAATATGTACATAATTAGTACTAAAAATGGCTAATTTTCTAGTAATATGCATGCTTATAAGCAACTTATGTGTGTAACCATAAAATAAAGTGATACCGCAATTTGTTCATGTGATTTGAAAAGCTGAATTTTCAGTAACCCTTACTTCCAGTCTTCAGTCTCACACGATCCTTCAGAAATAATTGTAATATGCCTACATGATACTGACTCTTAGCCCTAAAGGAAACAGCCCACTTACAAGCTCTTAAATCAGGTAGCAGATGCTGTACAGCCCATCAATCTCATTCCAGTAAGTCGATTTATCAATCACATCATGATTTAAATACATAATTCTACTACTGGATGAACCTTGTAAAGTACATCTTCTAATTTATTGGCAATACGAGTATGCCGAAGTTCAAAGCTTTCAATGCAGGCTTTCCATACCTGATTCTCTACTCTATCATCGGTAAATGCGCATGAGCTATTCATGAAGCAATACTGAATACACACCTGGCGTGTGACGTTTAACAAATGCCCCTTTAGAACAACAGATCTCATATTTACCTAACAACAAGCTCAAGCAACGTGCCAGGCTATGCATAATCTGATTGTGCTGTTAATATTTATTAGTGCATCAAGGGTCAGAAGCAGCATAGATTAACATTTTGATAAGGGCAAATAGTCCTTCATTTACAAAGTAATCACTGTAGGTGATTTGAATGCCTGATAGATGCTTAATAAAGTTTTGTGGTTTGGCTAGCGGCGATGAGAAGCGTTTATTCTCGACACTGGAATTATTAAGCCTCATCTATGTCAAAGGAATGTGAGCACAGTCACCGGTGACGCATAATGTTCTATATTCACAATATTTAATAAGAGCTATATGGATAAGTACAGTTTCAGCAGGGAGAAGATAGGCAGTAATTGCTTTACTGAAATGGTGGTGTTTTCATTGACATTTTCATATACATTTGCAAATATCATGTAACAACTGCTATAGCAGGGAGATTACTATTCAAGAACTAAAGATAGACTTCAGGTTCTTTATTGGCATCAACGGTTTCTTGAAGAAACGTTCACATCTATGCACTTCTAGAAATTAAGGTTCTAAAGAAAAGTGGTTTTTTTTTTTTTCAACAACCTTTTCATTAATATTTCTTAAAAGAACCCTTTTTTTCCTTAGTGTTAAAATCTTTATCCACTATAGAGAACCTTTTGTGAATTGAAAAGGTTCCATGGATGTTGAAGGTTCTGCATGGAACTACTGAATGCAATAAAGAACCTATTGTTTTATTTTAAGAGTTTTTTTCTTCAAAATGTTGGCAAAGGTTCTTTACATTATTAATACTTTTCTTTCTGTTCCTTTAAGAACTATTGCGTACACTTTATTTTAAGGTTACAGTGTAATTATGCTTTTATACAGAGTAATATTAATTAACTACATGTACGTACAGCTAAGGGTTACTTAAGTAAAATTATGCATAATGTATTGTTACACTGAACAAACTTAGCTCCTCAATCCGGGGTTAACACCGGAACAGAGTTTTATAACCCTGGGTAAAATGTGGTGCTAACCGCTTTCAAATTGCAGGTGTGAAACGTGTCTCTACCCGGAGTTAAAAGCGGTGTTTAAAACGCAGATAACCTGGGGTTAAGCACAGTGTGAAAAGCCCATATGTGTAACAGGGACACTTTAAAATAAAGTGTTGCTGAACTACTCACTGAAAAGCTTGTTTGAAAGTTATTTTTAATAGCATTTGCTACACAACGGTCACTAAATGATGTTTGCAAACAAATTTCGGGAGGAGCACAGCTGGCTCCTCATTTTCTAATCATGCTATCATCCTATAACCTCCTACAAACAGTACAAGCCCCCTTTCCTCAATATCTCATTCATAGCATCCCTCTGCCACGCCAGACTCTGTCCGCTCCTCACGGACAAGAAGAGATAAAATCCCTGAGGCTCAGGAGTCCGCTGAACTCCGAGCCCTCTTCCCAGACAGCACGCCAAACACGCTTCATTTATATCTATTACAAGTAAGTACGAACTTGTGATATGCAGAATGGTTTCATTTCAAACCTGCCTGTTCTGTGTATGGTGTTTCCATCTGATAGGATGTTTATCTGCCAGAGAGAGATACTCACTGAACTCACTTCCTGTCTCTGTGCTCTGTACACACCCACTGACAAGAGTCTCAGTTGGGCACAGGTGCCCTGCCACAAAGTGACAGCCGCTGCCATCGTGTCTCTGAGGGGAAATTCCAAATATATATTGTGTGTGTGTCTTTAAAGAGCTCCTGTGTGGGCTAGGATCACTGTCAAAGGACAAGTGCTTCAGTTTAGCAGTGGCAAAAGCAGACAAGGACAATAGCCACTGGTTTATATGAGATCGAGAGGGAGAAAAGCAGAAAGGGAGAGTAAATTGTGGGAAAAGTAGGATTTGACAATGTCCATCAATCATAAAAACACACATAGCCTATATAAGTAACCTCTATGGCTGACTCCAGTCATGCCCACAAGCAGCACTCTCCAACATAAAGTGACAGCTTGTCGCTCTCATTATACTACCATGTGCTATTGAGCCAGGAAGGCTGCAACACATAAACATCCCCGCTTAAAACACATCCAACTGACCTTAATTCAGTATTTTTGTGCAGTTCTCCAGTAAACATATGTAAAGTTAAACATACTGTACTTAAAATAAGATAGATTTCCTGAAATATTGTGTACTTTCAAATTTCAGACTCAATAAACATTTGTAAGATGCATACCTTAAACTATTCAAAATATTTAATAAAGTAATTTTGTTAATAAATCAATTTGGTTGGAAGCATAACAGAAGTAAAAAAATGTCAGCGCCCACAGCCTTTTGGTGCTTCAGTCTAAAAAAACACCAAAAATATGGAAAATGTAAGATTTTTTCCCTCTTTCCCAGTAAATAAACTTATTTTCCTATATTGTGTAGACACGTTTATCTTACATTTTGACATTCATTATTTTAAATTAGTTTTTAATGACTTTTAAATGTAAATCTTAAAACAATTGTATAACTTAAAATAAATAAATAAAGTAATCTCATTGTAGAAACATATACTGAAAATATTAGTTTTCAAGAACATGTTATTTATTTTTTAAAAAATGGAATAAACAATATTTGAAAATTATGCTGACATTTAAAAGTGAATCTAATAAAATATTGCAAGGTCTAACAAAATCTCACTGTTCATCCAGACTGCATTTGCTATGCAACCACTTGACAAATGTGTTACATAATTTTTTTTCAAGAGAAAGTCATATTCACATTAAAAATACATTGTCAGGTTAAGCTTGTGTGTCTGTGTGTTAATGCAATTTTTACCCCAAGAATGCAACACTCAAAATAATATTTAGAGTCCTTACCTCTGGTGGTCTCATCTTCAATAGGCTGCTTGAAGACAGTGATGTCTTTAAAAGTGCAGAGGAACAGGACCACCTTATCGTTCTCATTCCTGATGGGGGCCACCTGCATGTAGAGCCACACAGGGGTTCCTGACAGCACCGGATGAACACACGAGAGAGGAGAAAGGGCGGGATGAAAGGAAAGAAAGTATGGAAAGTGGTGCGTGAAAAGAAGCGAATTGAGGGTTTAAAAGAAGTCATGACCAGGAAGATAAAAGGCATGGAGGAAAATCATGAGAATGGTGAGGGAAAGTAAAAGTGACAGAAAGGTTAAAGGAAGGGATGGAGTAGAATAAATGATAACGATTACAGTGGTGAATAAAGATTGCAGGAGAAAGTCAGGAATTGCGGAAAAAGAGGGAGACGGGAAGATCATTGAGACCAAGGTTCTCGGTTGAGAAACGTATGAGAAATATACTGTGTGCCTAATGGGTCATTACATGTAGGCTTAACAGGACAGCTTTATCTTATAGAGGCTACATGAGGACATTTATCTTGATAGTAGCTGCATTAGAAAAATTCAAGAGTAGACAAGATGCAATTGTGTCCAAAATGCAAGATGCCTCGAGGTGTAAATGATCAAATAACTCAGCAAAGATGGTACATTTTTAAGGTTGGGCATGAGTTGGTCATAATCATGAATTATGTGACTGTTAAACGAATCTGAGTAAAGAGAGTAAGCAGATAAGAAGAGCGTGTGCACACAGATACGACTCGACAGCTAAACAGAGTGCAACTGAACGGAACAGAACACAGGTTTTTCAGACTCTCTTGAATCTTCGTTAGGATCTTCGTTGTCATTAACGTCAGACTGTATAAATAGTCAATCTGCGATCTATTCAGAGATGGTGAACTGCATTTACATGCGGAACTGAAATAGTTACAGCAAACAAAAATATTTAGTGTAAAGAAAATAGAAATAAATGAAGGTGATATACAAGAAGCAGGTGGTGGTTAGTTGTCTCTCATTAGGTTTTGTGTTGCTACTTGTACTTAAAGTTGATTGCATTTGGTAACTAATCAGTTCTCACTGAGCATGTCAAATTAGCGATGAATTAGTACAGATTTCAGCATAGGTTTAGAGGAATATTCTAAGATTTTGGTCAAAATCACCCAAGCTTTATGTCAAAAAACACAATATAACAACAAACCTTAAAAGACCAAAATGCTGAACTGCCCAAACCTAGGAAATTTTTTCAACGAAGAAAGGAGAAAGTTTTTAGAGAAATGTAATGGCTCTTTTACTACCTTTAGTTTGTTAAGTTTTTGACTTTGGATGTGGCTGGCCTTGCTAATGGAGAATTTTTTTTGCATTTGCTATCTGGGACAGGAGCTAAAAACCGAGCCATAACACTAGACACTTTCTGCTGGCTTTATCAATGTTCATGCTACGTTTGCAAATGAAGTGGATTAGCAAATTTTAAGTGCATGTTTTTATAATAACAAAGTTTCGGGAGGAGCGGTAATTCGAATTAATCGCAGCTGTTCCCAACTTCCTAATCATCTCAAATCATCAAAATGTAAACATCTCCATTCTGTTCAAAAGTTTTCACCCCCTGGCTCTTAATGCATGGTTTTTCCTTCTAGAGCATCAGTGAGCCTTTGAACCTGTAATAGTTGCATATGAGTCCCTCAGTTATCCTCAGTCTGAAGAGATTGATCTCAAAACCATTGTTAGAAAGGATTCAAATGCATAAAAATGCTGGAAAAACCACAAAAAGAATTTGTGGGACCTGAAGGATTTTAGTTAAACTGTTTACAATAAAAAATCACTAAACAAAAAAACACAGATGACGATCCTTCAGGTAAATGTATTACAAATCATTGATTTTTATGAATTCAACTATGATTTTCTCTTGTGGACTATGTAAACATCTTTTATGTGAAATATCTTATTCAGATCTTTACTTAATAAACAATAACATGCATTTTCATAAGATTTTGCAGATTCTGAAAACTTTTGACCTCAACTGTATATCAAACTGAAAATGATTTTCTTAAATCGTTTCCAATGATTTCAGGAATTCAGGACACAATTGCATCTCTGTACTTTCACTTTTCTGCTAGATGCAGCAGGCACAGCTAAACAAGCGTTGATGGGAATACTCACTGTTCTTCTTATAGAGCAGCACTTCAAAGCAATTGGACTCATAGTTATCAAAGGTCTGTCTGACTTTGTCTATTGTCTTCTTGTCTGTCAGTTCGCCGTACATGAAACTGCCAGAGGGACAGAGAGAGAAAGGAAGAAAAAATCGGAAAAAGGTTGTGAGAGAAGTGGGTGGGAACAGGGAGAAACAGGTGATGAAAATGAGCAAGACAAAGAACAAGAACAAGAGAGTTAGGAGAGAGTGCACACCTGTGTGCCGCACACATCCGCCCAGCAAACTCTAGCTTGTCTTTCACTGTCAGTTAATTCACAGAGTGTGCACAAGAGGGGGAGTGGCTGATGACACGCGCTGTCAGTTACTTCAGCCGCTCTATTTAACATGTGCAGGCTGGACAAACAGTAGACACTGAACCACAGTTCAGTCATGCTCTGCCCTTAAGGTTATGTAAAAGGAAGCAAACATTAAATTTGAAACGCTTTAGGGGAGCAGTGAAAGACAAGATATTCTTGCATTTTTAGTGACTGAAGTTCCACTTTGGAAACCTTCACACTGAAAATCTGGCAGTCAAATTATAATTCTAGCCAGGAAAAATACAAGAAGCTTTTGAGAAAAACATATAAAATTCTGCTCTATTTTTAAGTCACTCATTGTGTACATTTGTGATCATGTGAACACCTTTGTGCTGAGAAAATCTCAAATTCATGTTCATTTTCTAATTCAGCTTTATAGTTTTTTTTTGCTGATTATACAGTTTAAAATAAAACTGTGCATCAAATATAAAAAATTAAATAAAAAATGCCAAACTGGTTTCAGACTTTTGGATAATAAAGGAATAAGTATTATTCCTGTTTTGGGTCAACATCGACTTCCATAGTGTTAATGGTGTCCCAAAACAGCCTGGTTTGAACCTTTTTCAGGTTTGGAGGGTTCATACTTGATGGTTTTACTGCATATCTTTTTACGCAGTATATTCATATATATTGGATACTCATATATTGCATGTATAATGGGTATATTAATATTTAATATTTTATAATTGTTATATAATAATTTATAAAATATATATTTTATTATGTTTATTTTATATTTACTTCAACTTTTGTCTTGATTAACTCCCAATTTGCTGACTTTTAATAGTTAGGAAAGTAGTTGTTAAGCTTAGTTATTGGATAGGATTAGAGATGCATGTACTAGTACTAGTATCTAGTACCACTAGTATCATGCATGCTAATAAACAACTGGTTAATAGAAGGAACTGGAATTGTTTCTTTCAACTCTTCATTTCCATTTCAAATCACGCTAAGAAGTTTATACATAACTGAGCCCTCAAAACTTCTCTATCTTTCTCATCTGTTGTCCATTTCTTTTTTAAGTGGACACCAGAGGACAATGCTCCACACGTGAGTCTCGTAATAAAGCAATTTATAGCAAACTCTTACAATCAGGACTGGGTAACTTTGAAAGCTCTTTAGCGTTGTGTTAAATCCCCCAGTTTCCTTTTAAAGATTTTATTTGTTCTGCATCTTATTATCATTTCAGCTGCCATAAAACTAAAAATACAGAGGTAATTATGTTGCATTTGAGTTGTGTGGCCCTAAGCTACTCTGAGATTTTTAGTATCAAATCCTCACCCTTATTGCTTTAGCTGACAAAGGCTTGTGCCAACTCTACCTCTAAAAATCCCCTCGAATCCTGAGTCAATCTGGAGTCATATCACAGTCTGTAGGCAGATCCATATCACTGCATGTAGGTAGAGCCAAATCGCTGCAGTTGGTATTTCTATTTCTACTTCGATGATTGGCACCTTACTGAGCTCATTTAGCGCTAACAAGGTGTTCAGTGATGGCTCAGGAGAAATGGGCTCTCTGAATGGCAAAACAGCACACGCAGATTCTACTATGGCTAAACTGATGTGAGAAGTGTGCTTTAGAATCGTTGCTAACTCAAGCAGAGTGAGAAAATGACACTTCTTTCTCTAACACTTCACTAAATCATTAGCGAATCGTCCTCACTACAAGCGAAGCTTGCAGGAATGGCGGTCAGTTTTCACTTGAGAAAGGTAGAACAGCACTAAATGATCAAACTCTGTCCTTCCTCTGCTTCATATTCTGCATTGCATCAGTTTAATAGATTCAGCTTCAGCTATCTGAGTGTAATCCCTCTGGAAATGTTTGTGAGGGTTCGTTTTCGGATCCAAAATAATGCAATTCCGTGAAAACACATAATTTAGTTATGATGCACACTAATGCGTTTTTGGATCCTGCATGCCTTAGCCAGAAAAGTTGCGAATATAAATTTAAATCCCATCACTGCCTGTCCTTGACTACTGAATTAGGACAGGGTAAAAATAGACAGTTGGAGAAGCACTCACCTGCAGGTGCTGCTCTTCTGCATGACCTCTGCCCTGTGGTATCCAGACAGCTTGCAGAATCCGTCATTACTGTAAACTATAGGCCACTCCACGATTTGAGCGTTTCCCAACAAGAAACTTGTCTCTGCAATTAAAAATAAGAGAACGCATGGTAACACTTCAGAATAGTGGGTCAGAATAATGCATTAGTTAAGCATTAATTAATGGTCAATTTGTTCACAATTAAGCATTAGTTAAGCAAAAACACACTACTAATTAATGATTAAAATGTTAAGTTAATTACTAGTGTGTTTATGCTTAACCATTAATTAATGCTTAACTAATGCATTATTCTGACCCCCTATTCTGAAGTTACCGAACACACTTATAAATGTACTTAAGTAACTGTATATGTATCTTTAGTGATCATATTATTGTCAGGCTAGTCAGTTTTACCAACTAGTATGGAATGAAAGCAACAGTTTCTTTGGCTTAACAAGCTTGGCTTAAAATAGTCATTTATGTAGATGTTTTCTTGAAAGCCTAAGCTCAGAAGCATAATTTATGAGAACAAACCGAATCGCTGAAGGGAAGAAAGAGAGGCAATCACATGCTATAGTAGCATGACCCGGTAGAGCATTTTCTCTATCAACATTTTTGCAAGCAACATAAAAGCATTTTTTAAGTCAAGACATTCCACTCTGGAAACTCAGATTTGGTACGTTTTTTTAGTCTCCGCTCATTATGGTTGCATTTATTTAATCCAAAATATTATTGCAATTACAAGCACTGCTTTCTATTTCAATATATTTTTTTAAATGAAATATATTCCTGTTATGCAAAGCTGAATTTTCAGCATTATTACTCCATGCCAAATAATCCTTCAGAAATCATTCTAATATGATGATTTTGAAACATAATTTTTATTTAAATGTTGAAAACTTTGTGTTGCTTAATATTTGTGTCAAGTTAAATCATGATCTGTTCAGAATCATGATTCTCTAAGGAATAAACTCATCAAAAGAACATTTATTTGAAATCTGAATATTATGTAGCATTATAAAAGTCTTTGTTGATATTGTCACTTTCAATTTAATGAATCTGTGTGGGTTATTATTAAAATATTTAAAAAATACAGAACTGGCCTCAAACTTTTGAATAGCAATGTACATCTTAATTTATTTATCAAAAAATCATAAATATACTACCTACAGTCTAACCGTCTTAAAAGACCAGACACCTTTTTCCCAAAGATTAAACACATCCCTTTCAGTGGTAATTTGTTCAAAAGAAAAAAGACCTGAGTTTTAAGCCCTAATTTGTACTCCATTTGTGGAAACTTCCTTAATCAGTTAATCTTGCATTTGACAAATTGAATTGCAATGCAGTCTTGACATCAGTGTAATTGATACACAGTGGTCTAGCCATAGCAGGTGGGTTAAAGACCTGAACACTCTTCCTGCCATTAAAAAGACTAAGTCATCCTCTCTTCATTAGTGTTTTAGTGAGGCTAAAGCCAGCTGACTTCAGCCTCTTGACGCAGGTATAAAAATAGCAAGGCAAAGAGAACATTACAGTACCGGAAACAAATCAAGGCACAAATTGTTACAGAAATGTCTGAGACAATACAAATCCTTAAGCACCCACAAACAGAATCATCTTTGCTCTCACTCACACACACACACACACATATACAAGGCTTTTATAATGCAGCAGAGCTACAGTTCTCACTGGACACATGCGGTCTCCCCTGAGGAAAAGAGAATAAGAGAGAGGGAGAACGTGGCATTTGACACAGCCATTAAAAAGGTGACCGCTTCTCTCCTTCATTGAATAGTCTCCATTATCTCTCCTCCTCCTCTTTCAGTTTGCCTCCGCAGGACCGGCTGAAAGGAGAAGAGGAAAGGATAAAGTGCTGTCCCCTTGAGGAAGGAGAGTTGAGACTCATTACAGCGGTCTCCATGCCATGGCCCCTGCCCTCAGATCAGGGGCCAGTTGCGAGAAAGTGCTCCCTGAGGATGCAAAAGACCTAGATCCTGTTTGCAGATTGGGGCTCGGTGATATGATAACCATGTAATGCTCTGTCACTGATGATATATCGCATTCTAAGCCAAGACAGCACGTTTAGACTAATAAAGTCTCTCCTAAGAAGTCAAGCATTAATAAGTAATATGGAAAAGGACTTCAGGCGAGTGGAGAAGGACCATGTACAGTCACATCCACAGGATAACCACAATACAGGACAACCGAAGCGAATCACTGCGACTCGATGTGCCCCCGTTAACATGATCAAGAGTGAACTTAATATTGAGAACGAACAATGTTCTTTTTATCTAGTCAATGAATATTGCAGAGAAAATCACGTATTCAGCAGCATTTAGCTCAAGGAACCTCTCATCTCTACAACGGTGACTTACACAGGAAGCTATAATAACACGGAGTAGGGATTCAGACACATGTTGTCATCTCACGCACCTGCAGCTCTTCTGTGTATGGAGAAGAACACAATAAAACGAAAAATAAATGAAACAGTCCTAAACTGAATATATATCCCATAAACAATGAATAAAAAAAATAAAATACTGTGCACATGTCTACCCTGAGTTTCGTTTCACGTTTTTACAAGCACAATGTTTCGTTTTTATTGTCGTGTATTTTATGATTTATATATAAATTTGTACTATAGCTGCTTATAGGCTCTGTTTTTATTTTTAGCAGGTTTTCTTTTATCATGCAGCAAACTCTTTTTTTGTTGTTGTTTTTTCTTTTTAATAGCCCAAAAAAAATAGTTAATTCAGTGTCTTTCATGTGTTGTTACGAATGAAGACGGGAACAGTCGAATCCAAATCCAAGGGTATTTAATAATACTTGGACAGGACAGAGGAAACAGGCGATGGTCAAAACAACAGTAAACAGAGCAATGCAGGTGAGACAGAAACGTCGTCGGTAAACAGGCAAAAGTCGGCAACTAGGAAACAGACTACAGTAAAAAAACAAACAGGTAAAGACAGGGGAAACCGCTTACAAGGATGGGATGAGCCACATGCAATGATCAGCAACAAGACAGACAAACAGGCCGGTATTTATACAGGTGGTAATAATTGAATGATTGAACCTGACTAGCAACAGCTGTGGGGGAGAGGTGCATTCTGGGGAATGGAGTCCGGTGACTGAAATGGAGAGACAAACATGAAACACACAGAAAACAGTCTATGGCTGGAGGGCCTATGTAGTTCTCACTGGCAACTCCAGCTGGGCGTTACACATGTAGTCTAGGCCAATTATTGTTTTATTCAAAAAGTTTAATTGCGAGGCATATCCTTAAGGCATAGACTATTTTTTACACATTTTATGTCCGATCCATTGGTCATTAAGCTACTTGTTGCAATTTCGAGAGAAAATCTTTTAAATTTTTCAAACTTTTCTATTCAAATTTTTATTGATTATATGGCATGTAAAGCTACATGTAACTGATAATTTAAAGGCTGTAACCCATCCCGATCTCACAAACTTCATGCATCACGCATCTCTCTCCACACTGCGCAGTGACTCTGGAAATTTGAGCGCTGATTCTAACGTACATAAATGAAAGTCATAATATAACATAACTCAAACCTCAACAGATAATGACAGACTACCTGTTTAATATACAATAGGATCGATTTAAATAATAATAGCTACAGGTTGTTCTTGTTTTGGTGAATGTCTATTTCATAGATCAGAAATAAAGCATGCATTTCCTATGAAAACGAAATACTTACTTTTTTTCTATTGTAATTTGTAAAAATGTTGATCTATGTCTAATTGTTTTAATACAAAAAACGTATTTCTATGATTTTGTGCAAAAAAAAAAAAATGATCATAACAGGGCTATCATAGTCAAATAAAAATAAAACAAAATCTATGCAAAGAAATTGTAGCTTGATTTATTTTTTAACAAGAAATGTTAAATGAAATGAAATAAATATACCTATGTATAAATAGATATAAAATAACAATAAAGATGTGTAATGTAATGTGCTGAAATAACTAACATTTATAAAAAGCTATAATTTAATCTATTATGCTAGTTCACAAAAGCATAACAATAAACATTTGGAATTCACTATTGATAAATTCCCCCCATAAAGTTTACTAAAAGTAATAGTTAGTGCGGCAGTTGTTAAGTTTAGGTATTGGTTAGGATTAGGATTGATGAATAAGGCATTTATATGTTCTTCACTGCTACTAATAAATGGCTAATATTCTAGTAATTTGCATGATAATAAGCAGCTGCTGTAGGTAAATTACTAAATTGCTTTGCTCCCATCTTATATTTTGTTTTACATCATCAAAGTTTTCAATCTGTTATTACTAATAATATATATCAAAAAACTATATTGTTATATTGTGGGCATTAATATATAATATAATATATAATATTATTAATATAATGTTTAATGTTGTTTTTTTTCAGTTACCAATAAGTACACGAGCTGCAATAATGACATAAAATATTTGTTTAGAATTAAAACTTACATAAACAAAAATGACTCCTGCTACACCTTTCAGAATTCAAAGCCTGCTTCATACAATACAGCAATACACAGACAACAAAGATCCACCTCAAAGCAAAAAGAGCATCCATTTCACAGGCCGTAAGGGGACGCAGCTGTTTTGACTGGCGGCATGTAAAATCAATGGAACATTGAGACTAGAAAGACTTTAATCTTTATAATCTCACCTAAGGCAAATTAACATTCAGATTTACCTGTGTCTCTCTTGAATTACCCTTGTTGTTTGCAAGAGCAGCTCGTGTCAGCTGATGCAGACTGTAAATAGCTTAAGTAGTTGTAACATACACATTGATCACACTTCCAGATCCACGTGAAGCCTGAGGCAGTCCGTCAGCACTTTATGTGTATTATGGGATGCTGCCGAAAGCTTATCGTGTAAATGGTAAATAAGAGGCATATTGACAGCGATGAAAGACTTAGTGATGTGCGTGCCAACCCCACGTGGGAGGCCAACAGACAGCTGCTAGGCTATCCTCCACAATTCCACAGCAGCATGTTTACTGGAAAAACATCTCACATAAGCACCTCTACATATATACACATTTTTTTCTTCTCCCTTTACCTGCCCACTCACACAAACTCATGGGATAGCTGCATCTTCTTTTGAATGTTGTAAAAGACGCCAATGCAACATAATCAAAAGCACTACAGAAATCGGAAAAGTTCAAAATCAAGCATGATGTATTTCGATTTTTCAATTGGGTTTGCACTGCTTGCCTTTAAAAATGTTACCGCCCATATTTATCAGCAATGTTAGTTCTTGTTAGCTCAGGTCTATTAAATCATTAACATACTTGACAAGGTCTTACATTCAAACTAACACCAACATAGATTAATAAATGCTTCCAGAGTATTTTATTTGTTAGTTAATGTTAACTAATGTTAACAAATGAGCACCCACTGCTCTGGGTGTGTGTGTTCACGTCTCACTGCTGTGTGTGTGCACTTGGATGGGTTAAATGCAGAGCACAAATTCCTAGTATGGGAAACCAT
>JAUCMT010000088.1:12948226-12971250 GCA_032357475.1 Enteromius thamalakanensis
TGTCCCTTGAAAAGATATAATAAAATATTCACAAAAATGTGAGGGGTGTACTCACTTTTGTGAGATACTGTATGTATGTATATATATATATATATATATATATGTTTTTTTTTTATTTATTATTATTTATTTATTTATTTATTTATTTTTTAACTTCTGTAACACTGTAAATACCAATTTTGACATCCTTGCTGAATAAAAGTAATGTCTTCTTCTCAAAAAAAAAATATCTATCATAAATAAAAATGAAATGATTTCTTCTTTATGATACTCTTTTAAACTGTCAGGTTAAAGTGTCTCATTAAATGAACGATTAAATTAGCCTCTCTCACACAGGCACTTTAATAAAATAAATGATAATTCCTGAATGTATTCAGCATAATAATAGTCAAAAGAAACACATTTGCATGATGTGGTGTTGGAAGTTTCTTAATACTTGAAAATAACATAATTAAAATATTTATTACCGCTCAAACTGTGCTTTCCACAGCTATATATCCTAAGACATATTTGCATTATTATACCACAATGAATATGCACACTTTAGAGAAGGTCCTTAACTCAAAGTCTGTTGGTTTGTAAATGTGTACATTTACACAATTTTGCATCATATTGCAGTTGTGAGATGAACTGAGTCAGGTCTTACTGTACTTGTCGTCATATAGGAAGATTACAACCAGCTGCGGCCCCTCTCCTACCCCAACACAGACGTCTTTCTCATCTGCTTCTCTGTGGTGAATCCAGCTTCCTATCACAATGTGCAGGAGGAATGGGTACCTGAGCTCAAATCCTGCATGCCTCATGTGCCCTACATCCTCATCGGGACACAGGTGCAGGAGTTTCTAGAGTTTAGAGAATAATATTAATATTATATCAGATAATTTATCAATCACTAGTAATTGATACTATATTATTATTGCTGATGGGTTTTATTATCAGATAAAACATGACTCACATGAAGCTCAAACAGATCAAAGTCAAAATATTAATATTTACTAAAAATAAAAACAAAATGAAAAAATGTATTTATTGGATTGTTTTTTTTAATATTTCCATTTAAGATTGATTTGCGAGATGACCCAAAGACACTGGCACGTCTGCTTCAGATGAAAGAGAAGCCACTGACCTATGAGCAAGGCCTCAAACTAGCCAGAGAGGTGAGGGATGTTCATGTGTTTGTTGGTTTGGCTTTATTTTCAGTCTATTTGATCTGTCCCTGTTTAAAAAAATACAAAAGCATGATTCATAAACTTTCACCACTGTGTTACAAAGCACTGAAAGGAATACTTCTTCTTCTGTGGAGCACAAAAAAGGTTAACAGTGTTTGAGCTACTCTTTTCAATTCAATGAAAATGAACATGACCACTACTTTTGAGAATTATCAGTTTCCTTTTGTAGGATCTCGACAATCTATAGTCCCTATAAATTTTCTTATGGAAACTAGACGCTCAGACATTCTTCCGAACCTCATCTGTCTTCCACGAAACAAAATTCCCTGTCTCTTTAACCTAAAGCTGTGATTTGTTTCAAATGTGTATACTGATGTCCACAGATTGGAGCCCAGTGCTATCTGGAGTGTTCGGCACTGACTCAGAAGGGACTAAAGACAGTATTCGATGAGGCCATCCTGACAATCTTCAGCCCAAAGAAACAAAAACGGGGCTGCGCGGCCTGCAGGAGCTGTTGTGCTATCTTGTGAGGATAAAACATCTCCAACTGTGAACACCCACTCTCCTCCAAAGCTTTGGGCAGAATAACAGACCCTAAACGCCTCCAGTCTGCTGTACATCCTTCCTTTCTCCATCCGCCTGTTGTCCCTTAGGACAATGAGCGGTCTTGCCCTCGGTTTGTATGTCTTGTGGAGAGCTACACTGTCCAAAACAAGTGCCTTAATTTCCCCCCCACATTGCCTTAAAGGATTCGTTCTACGGGACTGCTGTTTCTTGAACCGATGTTGTGCGACGTCGTCCAGTTCACCAATCGAACATTTCAATTTAAGCTCTGAGCTTTTTAAACCGGCTATATTATACAGTTTCTCGAGGCTTATGAAAAAATGAAAATCCATTCCTCCATGCAAGCTGGTTTTCTCTCAGTCACCTCAAATCAATATTGCGCTCTTTCTGGAGTCAATGCTTCAGCAGTTCCAGCTAGTTAATAAGGGAAATTCTCTGGAGGATGGCCAAGAGTCATCGATAGAGGTAGAGCAGACGGAAAGGGAGAGGGACGAGAGTAAGGAACGCATCATTCAAAATTAACAATACTGATAAACTGCTACAGTACAGTACAGTAAAATAATGTAATCCATCAAAAAGAGTGACAATCAAGCACACTGTGTGAAGACTGAAGTCTGCCAGTGACAGGATAAAGGGAAATGTATCTCGTGACAGCATTATCCCATGAATCATTTATATTTCTTTGTGTGTTTTAAACCCTGAAGTGTACTTAGTCACGTTTCTGTGAGCCGTCAGACTAGATCTTTATACAGTGTAGGTGTAGAACAGTGATGCCATAAAATGGTGCTATAATTGTTATATTTTTCATACGCATTAACATATCTGTATTTCGTCTTGTCATATGACTCTGCCTACACACATTTTAAAAAATACTCTCATTTTCTTCTATTAAAAATGAGCCGATGGAGGACTAGAAGTATGGAGGACTGTATGTGCCACTTAAAATGAAATGAAGAAATCAATCACTAATGTATTATTTCAATTAAAAAATGATGGATAAATCTTAGATAAATCAAGTTTCAAATTGTGACATATTTTAAAATATTATTTCATTAATGTTAAAAAATGTAAAAAATAATTTCAAATGCAATTTAACCTGGAAGTTACAATTACTCTAGTCATAGCTTCAGACATTGCATTCATGAAGCGCTGGCTGAATATTCAATGAATAAGGCCCACAAAATTGGAAAAACTTTGGAAGTGCAAGTTGTCATCCAATGGATTAAATTCTGCAGGATTTACGTATCATTAATGGTCCATCTGGAAACAAAACCGTTGTGACTTCAAACCCCATCAAAAGTTTACAACGGTAACATTTTCTATGAATGTTTGAGTTTCCAAGAGTGTGATTTCAAACACTTGTAAATGCAGACTATTGCCTGTTTAGTGTGATGATGCCTAATATCCTCGAAAGCTGTAGTCTCATTTAGCCACTTGTTAGCAACTGCCATTTTCAAGACAAGTAAAAACTTTAAAAATATTTTATGTCTTCGAATAACACAGGAAAATATTTTGAGCTCATGCAGACATTATTTGAGAGATTATAACAAAAACCTGTTCAGCATTTGCCTACAAAAATATCCCTACAGCACTGTATTATTGTGATGATTTAAGTTAAATTTAACGGTTTAAACATAAATAAAAAGAGTGAATGGTCATTTTAATTAATTTTTTTATTATTTTAATTTTATTTTTAAGTGGCAATCATAGTCCTCCACATGATCCAACACTGCAAAAAAAATAAATATATATATATACATATAACTCTCTATTTCAGCTGAAGTACTTGTGTATTTACTGTGGACCAGGCTTATACATTGTCTAACTTCTCAGTTTTGCCTCTGGCTGAAGCCTCCCCCACATTTTCCCTTTAAAAGATCAGCGCAAACACAAATGTCTTTGTTCTTCAGACTTATTTTTTTCCTCAGGCATGTAGTGTGGTCATGCTATAAACGGCACCATGATCATGGACTCTCAGCAGTCCCACCCAAAATATGTGCCTTTGTAAAATGTGTTTTGGTACAAAAGTGTAAACAAATATGGAAAATATTTTGTGTAGCCATTACATTTTGGTTTTGGACATGTGTTGAACAATGTATAGGTTAACCAACAGTCCAAGCACCCATACTCACAAACCATAAGCTGTCCTTCGAGTACTTGTATGTGTGATGAGTACCACCATGTTGGACACCAGAACTGGTACTGATTAGCTACTTCTCATTGCTCTTCACATCAGTCGTTCCTTAGTTGGACCTCAGGGACTTCTTTCCGGAGCCTGCAAGGTGCTAGAGGCCATCCTCAGGCTAAGGAATCAAGCCTGCTCCACAGAGAGGAAGAATGAGCCGTCATTAACTTACCTTTAATGTAGCATAGTTTGTTTCTTTACTCGGTTTAAGTGCACTTATGACACTGTGCCTTGCATTGTACTATGCAAAAGTTTATATACTGTAATGCTAATGAGAAAACCAGTTTTCAGTTGCTGGTTGAAAGAGCTTGAACTCAACTGTAAACTTCTATTTAATATTTTTAATGGTTTTTTTTCTTTCTTGCATTTTTAATGGTTTGATTTATATGCTTAAGAATCATGACAGCTTTCTTTGCCAAAACTAAAAATGTGTTGTAAATATACTTTACACAGAGTGAATAAAGCTTGAGATAAGACTTTAGACCCGTCTTTGAAATATTCATTCATGAGTTTTTCAAGTTTCTCCCAATACCTGCAGTCATGCCACCGTCGTGTCTGATTAGCTGTTTGCCGTTAAATATTAGTTTTGGAATAATGTAGCCTACTTTTTTGCAACTGAAAGGTGAAAAGCATCCAGGAATCTAGGGGCATCCGTTTCCGGTTTTTTTACTTGTACAAAACCGCATGATCTGCTTTTTTATTAATATTTCGATGTATTTTCGTAAATATAAACACACTGCTTGGTAGCGCAGATTTTACAGTATACTCCACTTCTAAATTATTTAGCGGAAGTTAGCCGCTGATCGTAAATATCGCACATTCAGATAAAACGGCCCACTTCCGCGTTGCTAAATGAAGCACGGAAGCCAACATATCCACATAAGAATCTTTGGTGTTTAACAGGCGTGTTTTTGTGAACCTTTGGCTTTGTGTAACGTTAACTTTTTAAAATTGTGTGCAAAACAATGTCCCACCTTGTAAATACATTACAAACAGTAATTCACCATGAATATATAGTACTAGTTTTTATGTGACTAAGTCTACTTTAAAAGCGATAATAGTGCCTCTTTAAACAGTAGATGATAATAGTGCTCCACTATTAGACTGAGCTTAGCCACAAGTGCAAGACTAAAGCATTGCAATTAGAAATCCTCACGTATGACAAATCTAGGCCTATTAATATCGTTTAAGTATCGTATGTGTTCGGTTTCTTTAGTCAGGCTTGATTTAGTCTTTAACAACTAAAAATTAAAATAATGTGATAATTTATGTAATTGTTAACTCGCCCTTAAATGTCTTTCCAAAGCTGCATGAATGTCTTTCTTCTGCTTCCCACAAAATGTTTTGGGTAGTCAGAAAATTGTTGTCATTAATGTAGCCATTAACTTGCATACTACATTTACCCATACTATGGAAATCAATTGCTACTGGTGTTTGCTCATCCCAAATACCATTGTTTGTGTTCAGCAGTAAAACGAAATTCATAGAGATCTGTAATGATGAGGGCGAGTACATGACAACTGAATTTTGACAACAGAAAATACATAAAATATCAAATGTTTCAGACCAATTATTGGTAATTGTTAGCAAGACTACCACCTACCACTTATTTATTCACCTTATTGTTTATAAAATGAAGTAATACATGAATCAAGCCATGTTTTGTCAACAGAGGAAAACATTATTGTATCATATGCCATCATTTTGCAATTATAGTATCATTTGCTTTAAAAATCAAAGACTCTAATAAATTCATTCCCCTGTATTACACTCATTTGAACGGTTTGAATGAGGCTTCTGCCACCTACTGGATTTAAACCGCACATTACTGCTCTTATTTAACTTGAGCCTTCCTATTTTTTCCAAAGTAATTTTTGTATACTTGAAAACTAAGCTGAATGGGTTAATCAGATCAAAATGATGCAGGTGTAGTTAAAAAAAAAAAAGGGGAAAAAAACACTTTTTATTAAGAAATAAAAAATAAAAAAAGCAGGCAATCAAGTTTATCACAAAAAACAGGTTTATTTAATATCTCTTTCTTTTTAAAATAATTAGATTTATTCTATTCATCAAACCCTTTCTTTTGAATTTTTTTACATATCAAACTTGGTATGACTTGGCCATCATAAAACACACAATGAGCTTGAGAGTTAAAACAAAGAAGAGAGAAAGAGAGACACATGATTAAGCCAAAAAAATAAAATATAATAAAATACATCTTCCTCACATGTAAAATCCACAACCACGATTGTTGGGACTCCAAATAAAAGAAGAGAAGAAAGGGGGCTGAAGTCCCACGAGAACAACTAATGAGCTATAACTCGAAGTGCTTTTTAGTTCTAACCTGCCCTGTTGGCTGGTATTTCAGAAGAGAGATTATGACCTACCGGATCAGCGTTTACTTACATAGGCCCTAAAAACCCCACCATAAGCAGGATTTCATTTCAAACACTCCATGAAAAGAAAGAAAGAAAAACCTTGTCTCGCTCAGCTCGTTCATGTAGACGACATCCACCAACCCTGAAACCAAACCAACAGAGCCGAGCAGGGGGAACATGGGTGACCCATGAGAAGCAGTCCAGAATATTCTTTACAAAAAATATATGTCACTTAACGGTTTTAAAAACACTGGATGAGCTCTGAACACTGTGTGCCACTGAAATTCCACCAGTCCTCGCTAGTGTCGGAGAAACCGAGCTTGACGTACTCTTGGTAACTACTGAATTTCCACATTGGAATTCCCAAGAGTCTCCACAGCAGACAGCATGAAACTATGACCAGATCATAACCTGGTTCACAAGTTAAAAAAATAAAGGTCCTCAGAGAGGTTTGTCCTCTTTATTGAGCGAAGGCTACCACCGTAGCCGACTGCGGCCCATCTCACACATTAAGTTATGGACACCTGTCCATACTGTACAGTAAAGGACTGGGCCGATCATCCTGTAAAAGAAAAAGAAAAAAGCACACCACAGAGAGGATGTTCAAAGTTTGTTTGTTTTTTCTCTCCACTCCTGTTTTCCATATATTCACATCATGGGTTTCTGATTTGTGTCCCCTCAGTCAGGGGAGTCAAATTATGTCTAGATGGAAAAGTCTCTCTTCATAAGGGACAAAAAAAAAAAAGATACGTGGTGGCGACGGGATCCTCACATAAGACATCTTTAATCGCAGATCCCAGGGCACTTCCTTGAGAACAATGGAGACGCTGAACAATTTCTCAAGTGAAAAGTTTTTTTTTTTTGTTTTTTTTTTAAATATATCCTTTGACCATAGTTGATTATCATTTTACCATATATTTTTTTTTACAACAAGGAGTGCACATTAAGTCTCTCTTCAAATTTTCTGTTTTTTTTCTTCTTCCTTTCAGTGTAGTAGTATGATACAGGAAAGAGGGAGAGGATTATTTACAGTGCTGTTGAAAGGGAGGAAATGAACGAGGGAGTGTGCGGTAAAGTACGCAGCATGAGAAGCAAATAGGGGGACGGGGTCCCTGTGGCAGAGTAAAAGGGATCGGTCGGAGCCACACAGAAGGGCGGAGACGAGGTCTGTGTTAGGTGGGAATGACTCCGTCGCTGTTCTGGATGCCCCGTCTGAGCTCCAGATCCTCCAGCTTCCTCCATAGGTCCTCTCGCTCTTTGTCCTTCTTCCTTTCTCTGAAGGAAAGAGAGGTAAAGGTTATCTGAGGTGCTCTAAACGGCAGGAGTTTGCATCAATATATCGTTTGCCTTACCTTTGCCTGTCTGATTTGTAACTGGCGGCGAGTTCGTCAAACAAGGCGCTGTTCATCTCCATGAATGCTTTGAGCACATTATAGATCAAAGCTGATATTGCCCTGACGGTGGAGGAAAGCAAACATATTTTTAAATATATTAAAATAGAAAGCTTGTGTTAAACAGTAGTAGCCCAAAT
The DNA here is from genome assembly GCA_032357475.1 of Enteromius thamalakanensis. Lineage (NCBI taxonomy): Eukaryota > Metazoa > Chordata > Actinopteri > Cypriniformes > Cyprinidae > Enteromius > Enteromius thamalakanensis. The sequence continues at coordinate 12,956,054 of JAUCMT010000088.1, forward strand.
CAAAATAATCAAATAAATGCAGACTTTGATAGAGAAGAGAATTATAAAATCGTGTTGACCCCAAATTTTACACTGTATATTTACAGATTTTATTGAAAATAAAAAGCACATATAAATAAATGGGAATATAAAACTCACGGGTTCCAGTGCTCTTTGGAGATCCTGTAGAGACTGGCAAACATGATAGGCAGGATGACACTAGAGTTCTCCTCAATCAGACTCATGATATACTCATTGTTCCAGTAGTACAAGGCTCGTTCTGCCACCTGAAAGAACGTACAACCCACATTTTACAGGATTTTAAAGCTCACATTGAAGACTTTTTAAGATCTGCAAAAATATAATGAATACCATATGAGCGGAGAAGGGTAATGTTTATAGTACTATATTAAACTGTAAAATTACTGTAAAAAGCATCATTTGCAAGTTTTCACAAAAACAAAAAGTCTTATAAAATTATTTCAGCCTTTGAAGCATTTTTAGGAAAATGTATAAGTCAAAATTGTATTATATTTAATTAAACAATTATTATAAATAAATGATTATCTACATGAAATAAATTAGGGGTATGTGATTTGAACAAAAAAACAATAACAATAACAATAATAAATAAATAAAATAAATAAATAAATATACATATATACACATATATACACACACATACATATATATAAAATATATATATATATAAAATACACACACAAGGAATTTATCTATAAAAATGAGTTATATATTTTGTGTTATTGGACTGATATTTAAAACATTACTGTGGACAGCAGACGCCTGAATGTTTTTTTTTTTATTCTTCATATTTTAAAATTCTGTATTCAGTGGCGTCACACTCTTCATGTGATATTAACTATATGAAAATGTCAGAAATATAGGCTATACATTTTCTGCCCCCGTATCCTGAATTATGTGGTCATTATGAATGCAGTAACTGAATCGTGAAGTGAAAGAATGCACTAGTTTAAGCCATGTTAAATTATTCATTCTCTCACAGCAGGTGTTTCGTTTGACAAAAATATAACAGTTTTCCGAGTAAAGACAGAACACAAAGCAGTGCAGCGCTCATGTTTGTTTAATGAAATCATAGCCTTTTGAAGTTTAGTCGTCACATTCAGCAATATCGCAATTCTGGTCCTTCAGTCTCCAAATATAAGACCTCTTGAAATCATAACGACTTTCTTGTACAATTTAAAGACCCCGCGGACACCCTGGTAAATATCAGCAGTGCTCTACATAGGGATTTTAGGCTGCAGAACCTGAAGCTTTCATTTGCATTAAATATGTACCCTAAAATATGTTAGTGGAAGCAGAGTTTTTTTAGTTTGAGCAAAGTGTGTCTTGTATATTTAAGACATCATATGCCCAAAATCTTGTGATATTAATGATCAAACGTGCTTACTAATCTTTACTGGTAATGTGAGCAGCACTAGTGAACAGAAAATGTAGCGGCTGCTTTCAAAAAGCACGTTTCTGGCTATTACAAGATATTGCAAGGTTTGTGAGGAAGATTTAGAGTGAGGTGGGTTCACCTGAAAATGGGGGCTGGACACACATCTAGCAATCTGTTTGAAGAGAGGCTCTTGGATCTTAACAAACTGAGTGGGCTCGATCACATCTAGAATCTCCTCCAACTCTCCAAGAAACATAACCTACAAAAGAAAACAATGCAGAAAAGCATGTAAAGCATTTCTCTTGAAACAAATAAAAAATAAAAGAGTGGAAGACACCAGTATTTCTCACTGGCTAAAATAAATGATGTTTTGGTAGAAGTCACAATAATTAATTCTGAGACAGACAATGGATTAACTTAACTTTCTATAAACGTGAACTTAATACCTCTTTTTGACTGCATGTTTTTGGCCAAAATTTCATCAAGCCTCTGATCACCTACAAAAAACAATGAAGCCAACTAGTAAATATTCTTTTAGAAACGAGTTGAAACAAGATAGAACTTGATTAAGAATGAGGAAGATAAGGAACACTTACAGGTTCTGTTAACGTGGGATCTTTCTCCAGGAACTGTACAATACAATAGGCCAGCTAGAAGAAGAGATGACTTCACATTAACATGAGTGCATTTCAAATCTTCAGATTCATAAACTATCTTAAACATTCATGGAAACAAGAAATCTCGTTTTCTTGCTTCTTCTGCCCCTGAAATGTAGGCGAGCAAGCACAGACATGTGTGCACGTAACAAACAGCTGAGTGTCTGTACCTGGGCATGGAAGAGAGACAAGCTCCTCACTGTGTGCAGAGGCAGCAGCACTTTCACCAGGAACTGTTTGTGCTCAGCTTTGAGAGGAAGCGCAAAGCCATTGATGATGCTGTAAAATCCACAGACGTGTAAGACTTCTGATATGACATTCATAACCAGGAAGTAAACTGATAACGTGCAGGAGACACAAACTTCTAATTGCCTCAGGACCGAGGACAGGGTGGAGTAAAATAAAACAGGAACGTGGCCTCTGTGGGTCACCCTTCATGTCTTTCCAAACTCTTCTTTTCACTGCCAACCAAAGAATGGGTCCAAAAATATAACATACCTTCCCAAAATCTCCAGCAGTTCAGCTACGCCATTGAAGTGCTCTGTCTCATATACAAAACTGTCAGGAGAGAGGAGGAGATATCTCAGCATAACCTAATATTTAATCTTGTATATTTGCAAAAAAATCTTTGAAAGTTACTTACCAAAGAAAAATGTTGTTGATTTGTTTGCGGATGAAAGCCCTGAGACCCAGGAACTTTCCATAGATTCTGTGCAGAACTGTTTTCAGGCAGTCCCTCTCTCGTGGATCCTCGCTATCAAACAGCTCCAAGAGCTAGAAATTCACATTTTATTAACCATATGAGCAATGTCTACTACTCTCTTGTAATACAGTTACTAAGAATGGGGGGAAATTAAGAAAAAGAACCATTTAAAAACTGGTTATAATTGACAAGTCAACCGTTCAGGTTAGTGGTAATTACTCAAAAAGTATCTGACAGAAACGTACCACTACTGACCAATCAGAATCATGTATTCCGTACTGTTTAACTGCCAAAACTGAATTCCTTTGATTTATACTAGGATGAGAAGAACATTTCAGACATTCACTCACCTGTAATACAAATTTCTGGTCGATGTATTTTTTGGCAACGCTGGGCTGAAATTCCTGACTTTCCAAGAAGCGAATGAAGAACTCATAAACGAGCTGAAGCAGAAAAGGAAGAGAGATCAGAAACCTAGATCTTGAAATGAAGCCTATTTTGTTTAATGTGTACACATTTTAACTTTGTCTCTTTTTTACATGCATTATTATTATTATTATTTATTTTTTAAGGTGATTAACTCCTTTTTATTCCAATTTATTTGATGCTGGCTGTGGTCCTCTACCTGTAAGTGCGGCCATGAGGCCTCCAGCGTGGGCTCGTCTTCCTCCGGGTCAAACTCATTACTATCACTAGGTGGAAGAGTCCGAAAAATATTATAGGACACCTGAGACAAATGAAAAGAGGGAACACTTGAGTCATCATACAGGCATGTTAATTAGACAACCACAGAAACTTTCCAGTCATCTCACCATTTTGACCACCTCGGGGTAGGTCTGCTCAGTCAGGTAGCCCCTGCTGAGGGTGACATAGTCCACCAGCTCATTGAGGGTGGACCGCTTATACTCTTTCATCTTGAGGTCAGACAGTGTGTCCATGAAGTCAAACAGAGTACAGCACTGCTGCAGCTTCTTGAGGAATAGCTCTGGTTGCTCCTGCGCAGAAACATCTAGACAGACAGAGAGAAAGAGTTATAATCCACTGAGTACTAAAACTCCACAAATTGTCCTTGACTTTCATACTGTAATCTGTCTCCTTTCAGAACTGTTAGTAGGAAGCCTAAAATACTTCACATATTAGCTTAGAGGTCCATCTGGCATTTGACATCTAAATATTCCAGCTGAAAGAGGCTTCGGTTTGAAAAGCCTTTCAAGACACAATTATACTTGTCCCATAAGCAACCACTTCATCCAAGGTTTGTGTAGTGTGTGACAATATTTAAACACCTGACACAGACAGCATATGCTCACTTTTAAAGTAAAACATTAAACGTTTTTTTTGCCGTTCATAAATGTATTTAGATACCGTGTGAATGTCAAAAGACTAATATTTTCATCTTTGAGGTGATGAAACATACTTTAGGATAGCTGACGTTAAATATTTTTACTGTTTAGAAGTATTAAAGATGCGTTAAATAGACAGAATGTGATGGTAAGGACTATTACAATGTTATCTATCACTCAAAAAATCCTGATGAATTGTATCACAGTTTCCACAAAAATTAAGCAGCACAACTTTTCATCAATAATAATAAGAAATGTTTCTTGAGCACCAAATCAGCATATTAGAAGGATTTCTGAAGGATCATGGGTCATGACTGAAGTAATGATACTGAAAAGGAATTTGGTCACATCAATTCAATTTTAAAACATATTTAAAATAGAATAAAAACAACTTATATATAGATCGAAAGTTATTTTAAAAATATTCAGATAAATAAGGGTAAAATTGGACAACATGACACAGACAGTACAATCACATCTTAATTTAGACTTTTCTTTCATTTGTTCACACAGCTAGTCTGCATTTAGCATCTCGCTTTCCTTTCTTGCTATTAAAGTAAAATTTCCCTAATCAGCTCTATCAGACCAATAAAACTAGCCTGCCATCAACAGCCATTAACTTCCTCTGACCACAGCTTACCTTTCAGCAGAGGCAGTTGCACCAGCTCTATGGGCTTGTCCTGAGATCTGAACTGGGACGAGCTCTGCGCTCGCTTCTGCCTGGCTTTCCTGACAGACTTCCTGGAGAAGCCGTCCACCTTGTCCACCGACGGGGCTGTGGTGGCTGCTGAAGACATAGCCCTATTCCCAACAAAGAAAGAGGAAAACAGAGCAGTCAAGAGAAAATCACTGAGACTTTGAACTGTGTATCCAATGGACACTTTACAATCCCATGAGGCCACAGGAGAGGACTTCTGAACGGCAGCGAAGATATATTTGGCTTTACTGAGATGTTCAATCTTAATGACAAAAGCAAATGAGCTTCCTACAGAGGAGGCATCGTAGACATGAGCTAGATGAAAAGTCTGTTACGAATTAAAATCCTCATCCCCCAGACGTGCACACAACCGCTCAAACTCTACCTGCTTTGGCCTTTCAAATTTAATGTTACTAAACAGCGGTGGGCCATTACAGGTTAAATTGTACTTAGGCTGGTGTCCCTGAGGCTTCTCAGCCTTACGTAATGGCTCAAAACACACCCACAAGAATGCCATGCACTGGGATTACCATGGGACGAATGTGACAGGAAATGATCAGGCTTTAGTACTCCTCCCAAGAAGAGCAGGAAGCCGAGGAGTGGCAGAAGGAGGTGGACACTTCACAATGTACACGTGTTTAGCAAGGCCATCTCCCCGCTAGCAGCGTGTAACGATGGACAAAATGAGCGACAAAATAAAATAAACCCCAAACAAAGCCAAACACAACAACAAAAATTATACATGCATATATCTCAACATAATATTAAAACACTAAATATAAACATAATATCAAAAACAAAAGAAAAATCATAAAGCAAGCAAAAACAAAATACACTAATAAAACAATAAATAGTCAAATAAAAACAAAAACTAAATCAAAAAAGGAAAACAATTATGCAAACAATACCATAAACCATAAAACCAAAACTAATCAAAAGACAAAAAACCAATAGGAAATTACACCGGTTTTACCACGCTATGTTTTTAAATGCTTTAGTTTAAAAGAACTGCAATGAAGAGTGTAATGAAAATCATTCCTCCAGTTCTTGGTTTCCCAAACCATATTTTTCAGCTAAAATATTAACATCCTGACACTTTGCTATGGCAGGAGCCGGATGAGAGTAACAGACAGCTGATTAATTTCACAGCATGCACAGATACTTTGTTCTCCAGAGAGCATCTACAGGGGGTCTATGGATGTGACCTTCTGTTCTGCACGGTGTCCTACATTTGGACACACATTAATTTTAGATAAATGAAAGGCAAAACCAGGAAAGGGGGAGATGGGGGCATTAGTGTATCATCAGTTTATAAATTATTTAAATAATTAAATGTTAATAAGATTAAATTTTGCAACCTGTATAAAACTTTTTTTAATCCAAACTACACTGCAAACATACATATTACACTTAGTTCAATGACTGTGTAACATATTACTGACCTGAACCCTGGCTCAAAGTTAATAATCAAGGGCCTTTCACTTTCTTCTGGATTCCTGCAAGGGGTGTTGGCTAACAGAGAGACCTCAGAGTTATGGTTACTGTGCAAATTCAAGTGCTGTCATTATGACATCTACCAATTAAAAACCTCTTATCTGCTGACAAGGAAGAACAACACTCAACTGAAAGTTACTGTAATGAAGAAATAAATGATTCCCTTAAGTTTACTTATCTGATAGGTTGAAAGTTCGCCGACTCATCTTCTCTGCCCTGGCCTGATATTGCTTGTGTTTCCTACCAACCTGTGTTGAATCTCCAGATAAAAGGACTAATTTGCACAAAATGCAAATGAAAAGCATGATAAGCAATTTCCACTGGGTATACATCTAATTTGGGGTTTAATTGTTAAGCTTTGTCTAGTTCCCTAACTCTAAAATATGTCCACTTAAAAAGGATTTTCAACGTACATTAAATAAATGCATTCATTTTATGTAGTCAACCACTAGTCATGCAACCCAATATAGAGTCGTTTCACACAAGACTCTTGCCCCCAGTTTCACGCACAAGGCTTAAGCTAGTCCTAGACTAAATTGCATGTTTGAGCTGTCTCAGATGAAAATATCTTGCTCTGACATATTAAAACGTGTCAGTGTCATTATTCTGAGTTAAGATGCACACCTGCAATATTTTCTTACAAGGCATTTTTGTAAAAGTTGCTTAAATATCTTAATTTAACTAATGCCTAGTCCTGGCTTAACCTAAGCCCCGTTTGTGAAACTGGGCCTTGGAGTCTTAAAAAAAATTTTTTTACAAAAAAAAAAAATAACAACAATAATAATACATATTTATATATAATATATATTATACAAACACACACACACACACACACACACACACGTGTATGTGTATATATATATATAAATATAATTGGGTAATTTACGAAGCAAAAGGGAACAGCCTCCATAACGAAAGGCCATGATATACATTTAAGCAAGATCTTATGCCTAGTAAATATTCTTTGCTAATAAATTTCACTACTGAGTGTGTAACTGTCAGTTATCAGGCTGATAAATGTGAGGCTGTCATAACACCAGTCATAAACCAAAAGGACTTTGGAGGCAAAGGCACGCCATGTAGGGAAGTGTTTCAGTCATCTTTACTGCAGCTTCCAAATTGAAAAACAAGAACGAGTCGTTTAAGAAAAGTTACATTTAACATTAATCACAACTCAAACTTAATATCAAAGGTCACCAATCTGAATTTATTCATAACATCAGCTCAACTTTAGATACTGAAGTGATGGATGCAGTCATGGATGCCTTACCAAAACAGAGATGAACTTAAGACCACGAGACCCTTACGTAAAAGTGAACTTTGAAGAACAGCCGAGTGCTTTTCCATTCTGCAGATGTGTTTACATTATGGTGGCTCTAACATGGCCCTAGACGGCCTTCGAGTACGAGCCTGGGATTTCAAGAGCTGAGAAACAAAGCATTGCACACTTAAACACGGCCCAGGATTTATTCCCCATTCATCTAACAGTATTATAAATCAACGCTCAAGATACCAAGTTGTTTATTGGACGTTCAAGGTTTCATACGCAAGGCCTTCACATACATTGCTAAGAGAAGGATTGTGATCGTGTTTAAGTCTGTTAATCGAATGTAAAATGTAAGCTCACCTTCTTCGTAGAGTGAACTATAAAACTTCTCACGTCTTGACAAGCGAGGAAATGGCAACTTTAGGACTTGGTTGTTCTAAAGCATAAAATGTCATCTACTGAAGCTGTTTGGTTATACATTTACTTAAGAGCGTAGGATCATTGTTGTACAACATGACCCACATTCAGTTAAGCTTCAGCTCACAAACGGACACCTTGATGTCCTCTCAACCTACAGTAAAACACACAGGGGAAAAATGTATTTGCTTCATTGCAATTGTGCAAAGTTATCCCTATTTTACTGGCGTCCAAGCAGCTCCAAAACATCTACCTCCTTGCATCACAAACAGGATGTGAATTTTTTTTTTTCTCTGCTAGACAACAGCAATGCAAAAAGCGTTTTCTAGGTGGTTGATTAGATACACAAACTGATGTATTTAGATATCATGCAAGTGTCCTGCTGAGGTTTTGAAACCTAAACATTTAAAACCTCTCCCTTGAAGTTTTTTAGATGCGCCAAACTAAAAACAATATCTATATTTCTTTGCTTGACCATCACTATACACCTATTTTTTCAGGGAACTAGTGGCAGTTCTCTTTAACTAAGTGTTTTTGGTTAACTTGAAACATGACTAAAGGCAAAAAAAACAGTGCAGCAACAACTTGTTGCACTTTCTTAAATGGACAGTTATGAATAACAATGACCACAGTTCCTATTTTATATACAATGATTACTTCTAAAAAAAAAACCTACTATACTTTTCTTTAAAAAAAAAAAGTGACAAGAACGTGAAAGTCAGAGAAAGTGAAAAGGCAGCTTAAAACATAACAGTTTTATAGTTCTCACTGCACCGATCACATTTTGACATGCACGTTAACAATCGTTAATGTTAATCGATCAATGTTTTACTTTTTTAATCCAATAATAATCATGCAGTTTTATTATCCAAGATGCTATTTTGCGCAAAAATCTGCTTCGACGCACCTGACTGTATCGCTATGCTTCTCCAACCCCAAAGAAACCTCTTTTAATAATGCATCTCAAACTTCACAAGCTTTGAATTTTAAAGAACATACCACAAGACAACAGCTTGAGTCTGTGTTTGTTTTATAAGGAAGGGCCCTGTAACATACAACTGACTCCTCTCATTGATTAGAACGCCTGACTCAAATTACAACCATTATACAGATGGTTGTCCTTTACATTGACACAATGTTTTTAACAAAGCGCACACTGGATCTGAGTTTATAAAGACAACAAACTTTCCTTCTGCGTGCTCCAATATGCTTTACCTAAAAACATTTTATACATAAGATTACAGACAAATCTGGCAAGTCACTCAAGGTTTAAACACATTTTTGTTTTCACACACAAAGTGACCGGTATGATCATTCTTATGAAATGCGTGGCCTTGACAGATTAAAGTATGTCCTGTCTCACTACCAGACCGAAAACCAGGAGATCATAAGAGTTTCGAATCAGTGTGCCTGAAAAGTCTCAATTGTCAGTCCATGAAACGCATGCATGACTGCAGCTGTGGAACAAAAACAGGTGTGGAGTATATTGCATTCCCGAGAGCCTGAAAGACAAGGCCAATAAACAAGACTGTTGACTTGGTAAAGCCGGCAAAAGCCAAAGAAAACCTGAAGGTGACAAACTCAACACTGAATATTTGCATTTACTCAGATTTGAAAAGTAAGATGTTCTCATCCCATCAAAGGCTGATCAGGCTGCCTACACATGTGCAAAAAATAAACACAATGCACAGAAAATACAACAATCATCACTGCCCAGTGAACAACCATTGTTCATTTCACAGCATTATCCCATACCGACATGAAGAAAGCGTTTCTGAACACCTCAAATGAGCAAATGTGTCAGAAGCCTAATGACAAGATTGTAATCAAAGCACGGTCGTATGTTTAACTGCCTATAAACACAAACCGACCACAGATCTTTTAGAGTGCATAGTTCTCTAATGTTAGTTGTATATAATTGACTAGCCACTCTGCTTTAAAAGGCCGGACGCTTGTGAAATATCAATCTAAAATCACTATTAACATAGTAACGCAGTGTTTAATTGTGTTTCTTACCTCTTTCGATGGTTATCCGGTCCCGGTGGCTAACCTTGTACTTGCAGGCGACCCAGCTAGCCAGCTAACTCAAACGCTTCACTATCGGACTATTTAAACCGGTCTCGGCTTGGGAATACAGTCCGCGGATGAATGGTGACGATTTTTCCGATTGAAGTCACAGCAAAATCCCCGTTTATGAGATAATCAGCAAGCCGTCTGAAGGTATGTCAGCATTGCACTGCTAGCAGGAGCTCCCCGTACAGCTAATCCCTGTAGCTGCCGTCCCAGCCTGCACCAAAAGCCACATTCATACACATACACTGACCGACTACATACCCAGATGTTGGTCACTAAGGTAAGAATGTCCTTCTCCTTACTGCTAAGCTCACTCAAATGGCGACTAATTGCTAACCTGTTATCACAAGTATACGTTAGCAGGCTGTGCTAGTGCTCTGTGCCAATTTTTTCCTGGCTCAAAACAGACCGTTAAAACCGACCTTGCTGAAACGCTGCTTTACGCTGTTAGGCCGATGATTGGCTACTCGCTGCATAACGGACGCGTGGATTGGTCGCCGGACTGTCAATCAAAAACTGTTTAGGCACGCCTCGAAAGTCAAACGTCATTGATGTCGAGGAGCTATGAAGGTCGGTTGCGACGTAAATGTCTGAGATGGAGATTGGATGAAGACAAGGACCAGAAATGCCCGTATGGCGAGAAATGTCACCCGAGCCGTGGTCCGCTCGCTTTCCGCCGGCTCTGTTTACCTCGAATGAGTCGCATTACAACAACCTAATTACGCTTATAACGACTACTAAAGAAACGATTCCGCTAACGTTTTCTATTCTTAGAAAAGGATTTGGGGATATTCCCCTCTTCAATTAATGAGTCCTCACTTGAAACACGGTGTTACATAACTTAAATGACACTGACCAGTTATGATGTTTTGTTCTCGTTCTTTTCAGTTGAGACAATTTAATGTTTCGGTTGTAATTACATGCTTTACTAACATTGTTATATACAGTTAGTCTATATAGTGGTTATAGTGAATGAATATTTTGAGTTGCGCTGAATATCAGCCTCGAACTTCCTCTGAACTGCGTAACTGGAGCATTAATAACCCCCAGTAAATTAAACATTTAGACCAGATTTGTAGATGGCCATTTTTTTTTACCAACGTGTATTAAAATAAACTGTCACAACTCAAAAAATATATAGGCTACTCTAGTCGCCACCTACTGGTGTAAAGACGCAGAAGATGTTAATGCGCGAATCGGCGAACAAATCGTCACTGAATCAAAATTGCCATCGCTAATGACTTTTGTAGATCATCTTATATACAGACCCATTCTTAAATTGGATTTGCAGTGAACTACACCATAACAAGATACTTACATTAACATCTCGAGTCCACTGTACTTTGTACGTGCGACCACATGATGGCAATAGAGTATCTTAACTTTATTCCTGCTGTTCTCAGTGAAGATAGATGATAAAGTATTGTCAGGTCATAAAATTGCATTCATTATTTTTTAAAGTAATTTAAAGAAGTTTTAGAGAAAGCAGAACATACTAGACACTGATGTCCCTGCTTACATGTCAACTACCCTCTGAATAAATGAGATTTTTTATTTTGCAGTAAAAAATAAATAAACAAATAACTAGAACTAATACTTCAGTACATAGAGCCTAAATATGTGTAATACACAATTAGCTGTAGTGTGGAAATATACTTGAGGAAGGAAATAGGCAAGGTCCTCCAGCACTTACACAGTGGGTTAAAATCAATACATTATGCAGAAAGTAGACCTTTGTCCAAAGAGCTGAGAAATTGAGAAATGAGTATATGCCCCTGAACCTTGCTGGATCAAGAGAACACAATCACACACACTTAACTCTGATAAGAGGAAACACTGCAAGCCAAGCATTTAGTTAAAGTTATTTTCACAAACATAATGCTGTAATCCAAAATGTTCATTCTCATTATTCATATTGGGGGTTTTTATTCACGATAATAATAAGAACAGAAAAATGGCAAGAACATTGCAGACGAGGAGCATTATTACAGATACAGTACATGTGTGAGATGACAATGAACCACTCAAAGTTCGGCACCGGTAAGGTGTACAAGCTTCATTTATAATGCATTTCCTTGCAGGAAACTCTAAAACACCATCCAGCCGTCTGATACACTTCAGCTCAGTGAACTGTAAAATAAAACAGCTTATCATTCAATTACGGAACATTTACCATATGCACAACTGACCACAATTGAATAGATGCACAACTGTTTTCTTTATTTATACCGGTGTCACCTTCAAAATATGTTACCAGAAACCCGGTAATAAATTCCACAAACAGCACATTAAAACAAATCTGTAGATACACATCATATGTAAGAAAAAAAAGTGAAAGGTAAAACCTTCAATTACATATTGAGCTTTATATAAAATAAACATTATGGATGCCTGACAATATTTGCACCATCAAAACTGTTTACAGAAAGACAGCTGTGGTGTCTTGTGCCTAGTTGGAGGATAAAGTTGCCCTGAAAAATAAGGATGCAAGGCACTGGGGTTTCTGAGCAATGAATGTTTATCAGAGACCTGTCTTCTATGGCTGGCTTTACATCATTTCATTGTGAACCTGAACACACTGACAAAATAGACTTCAAGAATAGAGTACTAGTTCAAAGACAACATATCAACTACCTAGGGTTAATACTGATCATCAGAAAATACATGTAGGATTTATTTCAGCACATGTCATCATGCCCATAATTGTTTTTAAAGACTGCGATGATTTCAGACACGTGAACAAAGCAAGGAAGCTCAGTCATTTCATTAAATAAAGTCACACTGGGTGTGTTCCTGGTGAAAAACTTCAATGCTCCTTTTAATCTACTAATGACAGTGATGGATGTTGAAAGAAGACATGCAGAATACCTGCAGCACGCAACAGCTCTGAATTTTAGTTTCTCAATTTAGCCAATTGTTGCAAAAAGAAATCTGACGTAATTGATTTACCCACGTCATTAAAAATAGCTTTTTAGACAAATAGGTCTGAAACAAGAAGGTAAATAAATTACCAATTGAACTGTCCCTTTAAAAAGAACTGGAAGAAAATGAAAACCACTTACTGAAATGTTACAAAAATCCACTTGTTTTGCACTGAGATATTCACTCACCGCTCACCGCATAAATCTTACTCCCTGTAATCATTTTTAAAAACGCATTTGATGCATATAAATAATACATTGACAAAGACAATGGTACAGATATGATGCATTGTACTGCCAGGAAGTTCCCTCCCCTTATTCTCTCAATGCATTGCTGCTTATTGTGAGGCGTGAACTCAACCGGTTTTTGGATAAGAACAGCTTTCTACACCTCTCAGATTTAAGAGCGTTTCACCCGAACCACTGAATGAACCATTGGAGCCACGGCACTGATCTAGAATGGACCATTGAGAAGAGAAACAAGCTCTAGGAAGAACATAGACTGACAAAATGTTATGAGAACAAGCCCTTGAGGGAAAACCATGACAAGGATACAAGAAAGTTCACTCAGGTTAATTTGTGAAAACAGACGTGACTGCAGACGGAGCCAAAATGGGTACAGCGAGAAACAATCCACAGTATTGTTGAGCAAGAGAAAGCACAAGGGTCCAGGATGGGTGGGTGTCAGTCTGCTGAAGGAAATGTACTGAAGACAAATGCAGGAAACATTTGAAACCTTTTGAGAAACATTGGCGTTTAAGAGACGGGAGCTTTGAACAAGTCCTCTGAAGATCATGACATCACACGCACTCACTTTCAAGATCATGCCAACAAATAAGCCCCAAAAAAACCTGTTTAAATTTACGTTTGATAAACAAAACAAGTGAAATAAATTAGCATGGAAATGGAGCTGGTGAAATGATCAAAACCATGAGCATCATGTGTGTTTGCAACCAAATGTTTGTTGGTTTTGACTTCAATGGTGGACCTTCTCTAGTCCAGGTCATGTATAGGTTAAGCTAGGATAAAAAAACGGATAATAACAAGGCTAAACGAAGTGATTTCTTCAGGATAAGCCAAGGAAGCCGAAGAGAAGCGGCACCAGGAAAACACAGCAATAAGCCACTGTGCCGTAGACCATAAACCGGTATGCCAGCTCAATGTGTGCGTGTTGCCTAGCCTTCCGTACGTCATCTGAAGGCACGCCGAAGATCCTGCAGGCCAGCGGGATCGCCAGCGCCTTCATAGCAGCCCTGACGACTAGAAGCACAGCCACTCCTACCAGGAGACGCATGATGGAGCGGGTCAATAAGGCCCCGTCGATCAGGGGCAGGGTGAGCGGGAGAGCTTCTTCGGGGGGATCTGGCTGCAGACCCAGCTGGTAGTTCAGGCGGGACGCTAAAGCGGCTCCGACAGCTGTGGCCAACGCCTGGGCCGTGTCACCACGGGAGGTGCTCCATGAGTCCAGCGAGAAGGCCACCAAGCTGAATCCAACATGCACCAGCAGGACGACCGGAAGGGCGTAGCTGTGGGACAAGTAGAATGTGTCGATGTCATGCAGCATGGGGTGAAGGACCGCCAGGATGAGCACACTGTAGAGGAAGCCTGTGATCACCTCCTGTGGAGATGAAGGAAAAACTTGTTAGGTTGAAACCTGTCATCATTTGGTCAACTTCACGTCATTCCAAACACAAATGAAGATATTTTTAATGAGGTTACGGTCCCGTAAATTGTTTCACATGTGTTCAGACCTTTTGTTTCTGTACGTTTTGGCTACCAGGGTGTTCAATGAAGAGAGAGATACTTCTCAGGTTTCTTTAAAAATATCCTGTTTATTGCTTCAATGATTAACCAAAATCTTAAAGGTTTGGAACGACATGAGAGTGAGCAATTTTTTGACAAACTGCCATTTAAATTCTCATTGTTTATTCAGTGCTGGCAAGGCAAATACATGGAGGTTAGAGAAAACAGGTATTGCCTGGCAAGAGAAAGGTGGTGTTCAAGCATCAGTGATCTGTATAAACAGTGTATGAGTCATTATGGAAACAGGCCTCAGTTGTGTATAGAACTGAAAAAAACATTCACCCTGAAATTAAACGTTCTTGGTTTTTATTAATTATACAGCGAGGCCATGGTTACCTTAACATGTCAAAACCATAGACTGTAAAAAATATGGACGTAGTGTCCGTGACGTCACTCGTAGGTTTCTGAAGAGCGTTTTTGAAGC
>JAUCMT010000088.1:12978363-12997529 GCA_032357475.1 Enteromius thamalakanensis
GTAAACACATAAAAAACACTTTCTTCTCTAAACGTAACTGGGTTAAGTTACAGTAAAGCAACAATTTCACATAAATTTTACCTCATTCAGCTGTGTTAACACAACGCAAAGTGTTTGCATAAATTCAACAAAATCCATTCATGTAAATAAAACACAACTTGGTTGTGTGGAACCGAGGATGCATGATTACATAACTGAGTTAAGTTAGTTCAAAGAATCTTTTTTTTTTGAGCGAGTGCATGTAAATCATAATCCAATATTTCAATGGTTTCCAAGAATGCAATGTTTTTCATTCCAAAGGGAAGGCTGAACTAACACACTGAACAGGGCACACTGTATATGTTTGATAAACATACTTTAGAGGCAGACCAAGAGCTGTAGCAAGAGACTTCGAGGTGGATCGAAGAAGCTGCTGATCTGCAGAAATGCCTCTCATTCAGACAACAGATCTATTCGTTTTTGGCATTCAGTTGAACTTTCCTTCTGTGCTCATGCATTTATTCACTCCAGTAGTCTGGGCAATATACCAGCACCTCCCACAATCCCATCAACATTGACTACTCTGTATGCAAGTTAAAATTTTGAGCTGACTAGACCTTACTTGTTCTCCAGCAACTTCCAAAATAAAGCGTTAATGCAGATTTCCCTGAAGAAGAAAAAAAACAATCTTCATACATGAATACAAAGCTGCGAGTTCCTTATTCTCCGATTTGTAGGCTTGATTGAATAAATCATCTGGAGAAAATCAAGAGGCCAGAGCAATGGCTGAAGAAAAGGAAACATGTTTGAGGCCATTGTTTCTAGCTTCCTGCTAAATAGGAGAGGATGTGAAAGCAAGAAAATAAACTATAGGGGCCGGGTTCTGTTTTTCTGCACAAACAGCTGGATGAGACTCACAGTCTTCAGCAGGTACACTGCATTATCAGTCAGTTTATGCTGACTTCAGAACAACTGCTTGAATAAGAACAAACTTATCTGTCAAACGCAGACTGAGAAAAGCTCTACAGAACTAGATCAGATCCATGTTGTATATAATAGGTGTATCAAAAAGAGTTATCATAAGCAACTTTGTGTGAATACAGTAGGCTATAAGCTAAAAGTAAGGATTTCTTTGACACCAGCAAGCATATGATTCAGAAAACCCATATTTATGAATAATACAGTGCATTGCATAAACCTTTAAAAAGGCTGCGTATTTTTGAGATGGAAAGGGATTTACTGGGAACCTTCCAGATGAGTTCTACAGTAATACCTTAAACTTTTTCCAATGGATGCAACAGATGGTTTTTGATATCTGGAAATCAGCACCGGTGGAATAATGCCCTTTTAAAGGTAGTAGGTCAAGCGTTCTCGCATGTCAACAATGAACTGAATGAACTTCACATAGCTCCGGCAAATGAAGTGAATTAGAAACTTCCCCTCAAGAGAAACAGCTTAGTTCAGTACTTTTTATTTCAATGCTGCAAACCCTAGTCATTTTTTTTTGAGTTTTGAGAACAAAGTATTACAAATATTATGTTTGATTAAAAGCATACAATTTTCCTAATTAAGACCCAACATAATCAGTTAACCATCAGTGCATTTTGGAGCATTTCTTTCAGTCTTTAATGTCAATTGAAAAAAGAATTTGCTTTAGATTAATGATGCATCTAGGTAAACAATGAAATCAAAGGCTGGGCTTCTGGATATTATTAGCTTGTTGATGAATAATAATCGAAATGCTAATTATTTTGATACTGAAGATGATGAAAATGGCACAGCAAGTCTCTACATGCTAGACCGAACTTCTTTCTTCTTTTTCTATAGTTTAAGCACCTATGTTTTTTTATTAGTATGCCAAAACTGAAAGCATAGAGTAGCCCTTTGCAATACTACAGTAACCATTCTGTCAGTTACTGGCACTACTTCTGCTGTCCCAGTAGTGAAAAGTAGGCCTAATTATTCCATTGTTACTGGTAACAAATTGCATGTTTGCAGCAACAGCATCACTGCAAATTGCAGCATGGGAATCTTGCGGCTCACGAATCACATGCTACAATGTTTGCTGTTATATTTTAACACTCAATCCAAAATCCTACAAATAGCATGATTTTACATATAATTAATATAAATACGTATAATTATAATTTTGTGGGGCCTTTTCTGAAATAAATCTTAAACTAAAAAGAAAAGAAAAAAAATGGCTACTTCATCATTTTAATTAAATCACACTAGTTTACTACACTCCAGTTTCTAATAAAGTGTCTATTCAGTTGCTTGCCAGAAAAACTGGAATAGATCTTAACTCCATCTTAACAGATCTTAGCAATAGTGAATAGTTACTACTAGTGAATAGAAGGTAATTAGAAAAATTTACTAGTACTTAAATGTGAAATTACTAGTCATTTTTGTGTTTGTTAATATAATTTAAGAGACCAGGGGCCTGTTCCATAAACCAAGATTAGAGTATAAGCCAGGCTTATTTCAGTTAGTCTGACTTATTAAAATAAGTCAGACTATCTGCCATAAGCCTGGCTTATTTGGTAAACTTGTTTTATGGAACAGGCCCCAGGGCTAACATAATAAATGGTAACACTTTATTTAAAAGTGTCCTTGTTATACAGCATCTTACATGTACTTACTAATAACCACAATAATAAATTATGCATAATTAGTCAAACCCTAATCATATAGTAAGCACATGTGGTTCATTAATATATTACTTAAATGTATTTTTGTACTATAACAATGAAACCTTAAAATAAAGTATGACCTGAAACATTTGTATTCTTAAAGTTTAATATTAATAAACACTGCAACTAATTTTAGGTCATGTTAAGGCACCAATGAACATTGTTACTTCTCACTCTTTGAACAGTGACTAATAAAGCCTAGCAGTATTAATGACTGGAGTGGTATTGGCTAATTTAAAACATACTTATCACTCCAGGAATAAGTGCTTAAGCATAGCTCGTAGTATAAAATAACTGCTAGTTAGTTCAGGGGAAAAAACTGATTGCTGAGAATAGAATGCTGTCAGCTTGTCTCACGTGGATGAGATTATCGATTGGTTTTGTGTGAAACACAGTTTTGGTTTTGAGTGCACCATACCTGCCACCGGCTGCACGTGAGCAGGAACAGACAGAAGGGCAGCGCGGTGCCGGACATGGCATGTGTGGAGGGCATGCTGTACTCCGTGTTGTAGAAAACCTCCACTTTGACCACAGGAGGAGAGGCGGGACGGGTCCAGCGAACCAGATCTTTCGTGGACTGCCCGAGAAACAGCACCCAGGCCCACACCACGATCAGCTGCCGGCTCACATAGGGGTCAACGTTCCACATCAAGAAGGGGAAGAACACAATGAAGAACATCTCGTTGCCGAGCTCGGTTCCGATGGTGAAGAGATAGAAGAGAAACCTGTTCTCGATGATGAACTCCTGGCCAACATCACCGGTCAATGAGTTCCTCCGTAACGGCTTTACTGTGCCTTTGGAGTCAATCTCCGCGTCTTGCCTCGAGGGTCCATTAGCGGAAAATTCGTCCTGTTCAACATTTAAACTTTTTCTCAGCCTTTGGCCCGGAAGTCCGTGTGCTGAGTCTCCACTACCCGCGCATTGACCCACGCAAGCACCGTTGACCCCAAGCGTCTCACCAGGCTCGGTCGGTTTTTTGGAAAAGGTCCCGCGGACGCCGCAGAACTGTTGGAATCTGGCGACATGGCAGGGATCCTGTAGGTATCGACAAAGACAGACGAATTTGTGGAGCGCGTCGCTGGCCATGGTGAAAGCTAAAGGGCTGAATCAGTATCACACGCGCCGCTCGCGAGAGGCTGTAAACACCAGCGCGTGCAAAGCTGCCCTGATCAATAGCTGGTTATATTGTACGGCGCATAGCTATACAAACCTCGAGTCTTCAAACCGCAGGAGGCAGTGGTAAAATACAGTCTATATGACTGGGAGCTAGGAAGTAGCTGTCTGTTATTAAGCAGGGAGGGCGACAGTACGTAGTTGAAGGCGGGGACGCGCACTGGCAGTGACGCACAGTAGGTCCCGGTCTTTCTCAATTATCGTCAGCTTGGAATATATTTTTAATATTTAATATAGTAACTAGAATGAAACAGGAGGATTAGAAAATGGGCGGAGCTTAGCGCTTTATTAAGAATAATGAGTTCGAAAATGTTTTCCTCAGTTGTTCAGTGTGCATATGTGAAAAATTGCTATGCACGGCTTTCTGTGTTATTTTTGTAAATGTAAATTATTATACAGGACAATTTCGAAGCAGCTTTTTGATGTCGAGTTCACGTGATACCCGTTACTTTTCTCCGCGCTTAACCCATCACACCCTGTGTCCCAACGAGCATGCTGTCCGCCTTATGTGCCCTAGAAAGTATGGAAAATTGCTTAAATATAGAATTTAAGATGGATATCTAGCACATTGGGACGCAGATGGAGTAATTTTTAAGCAGTGGATAACGATTTATAAAAATTTCAGAGGGATTGCTGAGTTTTTTTCTGTTTGTACGAATAAATGTACAAATGCTGATGACTTTGATATGTATCCCAAGACAAAACCTTTAAAAATGTATGCGACCCAGTAGTGTTTTCAGTTGAGTAAGCAGTCGAGCGCCCCCTTACGGTAAAATAAATGGTTTAGTCTTGACTAAAAATGTTAACCTCTGCAATTTTACAATTTGACAAAATAAAAATAAAAACCATTCATAAACAGAAATAGCATAAAAATGACGTTAACTTCGTGGCTCTTGAGTAGATATGATCCTTTGTCTCAGGAAATACCATATGCAGAATTTGTGCATACAGTTTTTTTTTGTTGAGGATAGGTTGACACTGGTACAACTGAATCTCACTGGTTTTAGATAGACTTGACAAAGCCCACAAAAAAGGAACACTGTATCAAGACTGGAATCAGGGCTTTCTCATGCTGATTACAACAGTGCTATGACAATGTGGAGCACATGGAAGGACACAGAGGGACCTTTGTGGTCAGATGAAAGGGGTTCCCCTAACTACAGGATTTCATTTACACTGTGGTACTATCATATATCAGGTCATACTTGTAGCAATTGTGGAAAAGAGTGGGGTCAGTGCTTTTAAACAAAATTAAAATGAACTCCGTGACATTGTAAACATTTCTCCGCTAGAGGGAGCCTTTTGCATGGAATTTATATTTTCTAGTGGCCTTTAATCATAGTTTCATTAAAAAAAAATAATAATAATGAGATTTGGCCAAAGCAATGTAACACTACTAATGCTTTCTGAAAACAAATCCCCTAACCTAAATTTGTTATTCTTTTTTATTTATTTTTTAAAGACCTAAATCTAAAAAAACCTAAGCATTCCTCGTAAGAACAACATAACAGCAGAATCAAACTAAAAAACCCAACAGCAGGATGGTCATTATATTTATTCATTTTTGCCCAAACTAAAACAAAACCAATGCTTTCACATTCATATTTCTATTTTTAAATAAAAGCACTGTGTAATGCAAAAAACAATGTCAACAGACACATAAAACTCTGTATAGAGCGATACAATCACCACTTGAATCTTCTAACTTCTCTACGTTTCACTGAAAGAAAAAATATTTTTAAATATATACACATACATATATACACTTATATATACATATATACACTTTATTAACGTTATTAATGAAACTACAGACTTACAGGCCGTCTTGTCTTTTTCCTTCACAGTCAGAAGCCATTCCTGTGTTTTTTGTGGCTCACCTTTTTAAAACAGAAAGTGAAAAACATCACACCAGCACATCTGACCCACCAGTTCTTCATCTCAAAAGTTGTTTTAGGTCTAAAAGAGGGGTTTAGCCAAATCTGACTTTGTTTGCCGAGGTTCTGCCAGGTTCTGTTCCTGAGCGACGGGGGTTTCTTTTTCTTGCCAATCAAGGCTTGATCATTCCCAGAGCCTGATGTGACCATCTCAACCTGCCTGTGGCGCCTAGATTTTGTTCCCTTTACACCATGTCCCAAAGCCACAGGAAGGGAAAAAAACATTTCCAGCATGAATTGTATCAAGTGTTAACTGTACATAGGCATGGATGTATGCAGATGATAGCTGTATCCTAAAAATGATCTTAAACAGGGCAGTTATCTTTAGTACCATCCTCAAATACTAAACCCAATATGTGAACCACAACCTAAACAACAAGCATAGTAAAATTTGTTGCAAGATTTCAATTTCAAACCTTTGAAGCATGACCATATGATTTGGACTTGATGGCAGCAAGCATGTTAGCTCTGCTGGAGGACTGCAGAGACAACGCCAGTAGTCTTTATTACATTCAGATGCATGCTACAACTTTTTAAATAATATCTTTACTATTTGAAAGCTTGTTTCATGTGGGGGGAAAGGCTGAATTGTAAAGAAAGTCGTAGTTACTTTTTAAAAAAAAAAAAAAAAAAAAAAAAAAATTACTGATATTATCAGAATTCAGATTTTCTAATCTAAAGTTTCTCCCACAGTTCTGAGGGGAAAAGAGCCAAATTGCAAAAAAAAAAAAAAAGATCTGAATTGTGAGCATTATTATCGTTATTATTTCTCATCCCACGGTGGAAACAAGGTTCCATGTTTTACTGTAGAGAGTTTCTGGCAGGGTGTAACGCACCTCAGATTTCTGAGTGGTTTCCATCTTTGAGCATTTATCCTTTTCAGCCTGAGTACAAATTTAATTATTAATATTACAAATATACATATTACAAACAATCACGTCAATAGATAGACTACTACAGTTCAACTTACTGTGATTTTGTCCTGCCACAGTTGGAACTCAAAAGCACATTTCTGAACTGAATGTGTCAGGTTAAGCAGCGTTACTCCAGATAATGTTGGCACTGCTGATTTCTTTAGCCTCTCATAATGACCATGCACATTTGAAATCTCCTGCATTAAAAAAAAAAGTGAATAAAAATCATCCATTAATATAATGCAGTGACAACTGTTATAAAAATCTCTGTAGTAAATACTCACTTCCAGCATCTCGATGGAAGCAAGTTCGGCCACTCTGTTCTTGCGGTCTCGAAACTCTTCATTCACATTATGCTGCAAGCGTACATTCACTTCAAAATTCAGCTGAAAGGGAGTCAAATTAAGAGCCTTTTAGATGCTTTTGGAAGATGCAGCCCTTCACCTCAAAACACAATAGTAGAGGTAGAATCTGCTGACCTTTTGGGGCATGGCAGTGAAACAAAAGGCCTTAGATGATAAAAGCCTTTTAAAGATGTAAACCGCATCGAAATGCTGACAACTTTTTGCATCCGTTATAAGCTTCTGCAAGTCATACCAGTCCTTCAGAGCAATCCTGAGCTGAGTAAATCAGACATGCACTCAACTGTATGGTTTTCATATTTAGAAACAGTTTGCCGGGAAAGCAGAATCATTGGTCTTGATTGAAAGAGAGTGAGAATACAGAAATAGATCACCTTTTCCTTAGGCCAAATAAGTTGTGTGTTGTAAAGGCCGTAGATCAAATACAGGCCTCCCACCCGAATTTGAAAACTATATGGGGGCAGAATGTATCTGTAGGCTATGGTGAATGAAAGCTGCGTGAAGGATCTCCTCTCAAGGTTGGAAGGAATTCCACTGATGGGGAAAATAAAACTCATAATAAAACACACGCTACAACGGCTATGTTTATGCAACCGGCCCGGGTGTGTGTTCATGGTGAGTATGTGCACTTGGATGGGTTTGGGAAACCATTCTAGGAATTTTCCTTTCCTTTTGCATACTGTAAAAGTGAATGGGAACGTTGACTTTTAAGATTCAAAAATGAAAAAACATGACTTCACCTGTCAAAGAGTAACTAAACTTAGAGGAATAGTTCACTCAAAAAATCTAAATTATGTCATCGAGTAGTTCCAAACCTGTATGAATTTTGAAAAAAAAAGTTTGTAATCAGGCTCTTTTTCACCATTTACTTCTATAGTACTTTTTTCCCCCTTATAAGTCAATGACCCAAAACAGCCTGGTAACAAACTTAACTATTTCAAGTTAACTATTCCTTTAAATGCTGCAAACAGAATCAGCCAATAACTTTCATTTTGGAGTGAGCGATTATGTGTGGCAAACATCTAAAACCCATCACCTGTACAGGAATATGCACTGATAGTATACTATCACATACTACTTAAGTGACTGAAGTGCACGTCTGATAAGCAGGTAGGCATATTCCTATGACATATTTGTAATAGACTTTAAATGTAACAGAGCAACGCTGTAAAGGTGTGACTTACAAATACACACTAGAGAAGTCCATCTCCCTCCAGATAGCAGAAAACTCCTCATACCGAACCGACTCGGTTTGCTGGAAGCGGCCCAGAAGATCCTCACAGTCGCTTTTAAACGGAGCCCAGTAAAATTCACACAGCTTCTCTACCCGACGACACACTCACATGAGAACACATCACTGATGACAAACAACCACATCAAAAGATATCATATATAATAACTTACTCCGCGACATCACCTCAAGGCCTCGATCTGTTTACAATACGCTATTATCAAACTTTTAGTAATAGTAACTGCCCATGCACCTGCGCGCGTGCTCATTTGACAAACTAGCAGGTGTTTTGTGTATGCGCGCGTGCAATCAAATCCATTAATATGCCTCCGGTTCCTTGAAATTAATTGCACGCCATAGATAGTTCGTCTGCCAATCAGATTTAAGCATTCAAAGGACCCGTAGTACATTTACATATGTATACGTTGCGCGTCCTGTAAGCAGTGTGCATTGCACATTATTTTTTATGTTGATGAAATAAAGATGTATATGAAAATGTAATTGTGGGATGAAGGCAAATGTGTGTGTCTGCAGGTACTGCCCCGTTGTCATTATAGGAATAGAAAACATAAATGTGTGTGTGTGTGTGTATGTGTGTATATATATATATATGGTAATTGCAGAAAAATGTGGATAGATTTTTTTAATTTTGTAAAAAAAAACAACTAAAAAAAATCTGAAAAGATCCAAATATATAACAATGGTATTTAAGTCATGAATATAAAATGCTTTAGTTTTTGTTGTTTTTGCAATGGCTTACAACATTTTTTTTAATTCTATTTTTTACTGAAACAACCTTATTTATTCTTTTAAAAAAACAAAATAAAGAACAAGTTCAAACACATTTATATATTAAAACAAAGCTGCTTCACTGCTTATTTCTTTAATGAAATTTTAATTAGAATTACACCAAACTATCCCAATAGTTTAAACCTTTCTTTACAACGTCCAGACAGTTGAACCTTAATTTAATTCAGATGTTGAAAGAAAGTTCATCGTGAAGGTGTATTGTCACTATGTTTGAAATGCAATTTAATGTACTCCTGAATAACTTAATAGATCCAGATAAAAAAATAAAGTATCACGTCAATTGAAACGTACATCACAAAATTCTGGTCCACAATTGTCTTTTACTGATTATGCAATAAAACATTTAGTGTTAAGAATAAAGGAGAAGACTGGAGACTGCAGAGATAAATGAAGATTACAACAAACGAAAATGTCTTTCCTACTGAAAAAACGAGTAAAAGGTCATAAAATAGTTGCAGGACTTTGTCAACAGGCTGACATTCATCTAAAAGCATGATGAAAACAAATATGGTCTTACTTAAAACTAAGCATTCATGTTCTAATGCCATTATAAATACTTGTAAAACTGGGATATAAATGATACATCAGCTTTGCGTGGTCTAAAACCGCTCATGAAGCAAAAAAAAAGAAATAGGTTACCAGCTATGACATCTCACAAGCATGAATTACCTTAAGCATCTACCACAAACAGAAAAAATGACCACTAAAAATATAAAAATCTATTGCATAATTAAACTATAAATCTGTTTTAACCTCTTTGAGACAAAAACCATCATGAGAACAGCATTCTTTTTAATTCCCTTTTTTGCACAATCTCCATCATTACTTTCAATGGCTCTTTTACAATTCTTCTGCGCTGTTCAAGAGAAAACTTAAAGTGATGTAAGCAAATAAGAAAGCGACACTCACAAACATCCAACAGCATTTAACCATTGAACCTATGAGTGCACACAAAGAACCGCCACACAACAAAAGAGAAGAGAAAAAATAAACTGTTCAATCTTTCATTAAAAGTACATATTCATAAAAATGGTTTCGTATATTGCATGGCGTGCTGGTATTCTGTCTTAAGAAAATAGATTATTGTGCGACTGTAGCTACAATACACACGCTTTGGGGAGGGGCATAAAACACAATGGAGGGGGTTTTCAGTAAAATTAGGGAATCCAGAGGGAGTGTGGGAAATTGTACGCATCTGTGCATTTCATATTAAGGCTCTTAACTCTTGTCTGGTTGATGTCACTGTTAAGTTACATTATGCTCCTCTGTCTCCAGGCTTTCTATACACTGGGATGCATGGACTCCCTCTGGGCTCACTGGCGAGATCAATGGAAGGTGCAGGTCATCTAGTACATTTTTTTTAAAACACTTGGGTTTGAAGAGAATATTAGGGCTTGGAATAAAAGGAGACAAGTGGAGGCAGGTTTCAGAGATCGGGTCGGGGCGGGAGAGAAGGAGAGATACAGTGTCCGGAATTGCTAAATAAAGCAAAGCTCAGTTGACTTGGTCCAGAGCATGCAGGAGCTCCTCTCCCTGCAGCAGATGATGGCGGTCCTGCACGGGAGCGTTGACTTCACAGTCATAACGTGTTAGCTGAGGCAGCCCGCCGCTGCCCTCAAAAGAACTGCACAACAGGCGACTGGCCACATCTGCAGAATCAGAGGGGAAAAGACAAAAACGGTTTTCTTTTAAATCGTTTAAATGATTATGTTTTCTTGAAAGATGAATGATGGTCTTGTCACTCACCAGAGGGCAGTATGAGAATGGTTTTGTTTCCTCCAAGCACACTAGATCCTTTAACCTCTAAAACCTTTGCCCTCTTTCCAGGCTCTATAGTACTGTCCACACTCTGAAACAGAGCACTCTGCAGGAAAATGGAGAGAGGCCATTTGTCAGAGTTACATGGAAAACAAATCTTCAATAATCACTTGTCATGATGTTTCTCAAGGTTTAAGCAAAAGAAAATAATACCAAGTAATAATGAAATAATAAATATAACAATTACAAAAACAATGACATTAATTTGAACAATATTATAATTAGTCATATTATAATCATTTATTTGTGCTGTCAAATGTTTCCTTGCAATAAATTGCATAAAAAATAAACTGTATTTACGTGTGTACTGTATATAATTATGTATACACACACACACACACACACACACACATATATATTTATTTATACGAGATGTTTATATTTTAAATACATTTATATATATAATATCAATTATATGAATATAAATATATGCATGTAATATTTTCTAAATATATACGTGTGCATTTATATGTACATAATAGATGTAAACAGTAGACACACACATTATGTAAATACACCTTTTATTTTGGATGCAATTAATGCCTTGACAGCACTAATTATTTTTAAATATTATTTATATGTTTTAATGTATCATTAATTATATTATACATTCTCAATTCGGCAAATTTGGTCATAGTGGTGCGCTTTAACATAATCTTTGCATAACATTTATTTTCATACTGACCAATCCAACCGCCTCAGAAAGTGTTGTCACTTCCTCCAGCTTCCTCTTACGTTGGGCGTTCTGGATAGCTAACATCTTTGGAGACAGCTCTCTGGGAAATAGGAATATTAAACACTAAATTAGATAATCTATTAGTAGTGACTTCTAAAGGAAGTTCAAATCCCAGCTCTATGCTCATAATAGAACTGTTTTTGACTCAATTCTAATCCACTTGCAGGTTTATAAAGCTCAGCTATCTGATTCCTCTGCTAAAGGGCTGATCTGACAGACTGCCAGCAGGATGTCATGCCAGAGAGAGTTTACCTGTGGTTGAGCTGATTGCTGCTCGGTGGGGTGGGGGAACGAGTAGGTGAAACGTCCCGACTGCCACTGAAGGGTGAGACAGGGGCACTGCACACCTCCTGCAGCAGGTGCAGGGGCGAAGGGGCCCGAGATGACGACTCCTGTTTCACTGTGCTGCTGGAGGAAGAGGCTGGAGATGCAGGGGAGGGTAAGGGCTGGAACAGGGAGCTCATGGCTGACACAGAGTGAAGGCCAGAGGGGAGGGGATCCAGTGGAGACGGGATGCGCAGCTGGAAGTCTCCATCCATGGGGATGTATGGAGCCAGCATCTCTAGGTCGAGATCCTCCACTACCTAGAAATCGCAGATATTTGTCTTGTGAAGTTTTTGCAATGCAATAACCACCACAGAGAGAGATATTTTTGAATGCAAGGTTACCTGGGAGCTAAAAGGGGTTTTTGTCTCGGTATCAATAGCAAAGAGTTTCTCAACCTGATCCAGTTTGAATTCAGAACCGATGTCCGAGTCCACTTGGAAACAGTAATCCATGGGGCTGTTGGGCTAAGAAAAAAAAAAAAAGTCTTTGAGACACACAGAATCTCATTTTCAAGAATAGCAGCTAAAAGAGTGCTTATTGAGTTTTTACCCCTGAGGTGCCCAGTCCAGATGAGGAAGGTGTGTTTGTGGAGTCTGTACCACGATCAGAGGCAGAGCTGAAAGGGAAGTCCTCCGCTCCAGTGTCTAGTTTGGTCAGAACTGGGGTGGAGTCGCTGGGCGTCAGAGGAGACAGACTGATAGGCAGCTCGCTGCTGGAGGGCAGCATGACATCATTGTAGAGGGGCACCTCCTTCAGCAGTTGCATGTCACAATCTATTGGAAATTTCATTGTTAAATTATTATTGTTTGCACATCAATGAACTGTGTGCATATTTATTTTTGTATTTATTCTAAAATTAAGATTATGAATCCATATTATTTAGTCTCAGTGAATATGTATATGTTTGAAGATTACAAAGTTGTCTAAAGATTGCATTATTAAGGCCTGTACACACTGGGACAATTGAATAACTACCCAATCGATTTTCGCTAACAATGAGCCGACAGCGCTTAAAAAAAAAAATAGAAACTCCCCCAGTACAAAAAGTGGCGTTGTGTAACTTTGTATGCTTCTGACACTTGCTTGTCACACAGAAGATGCGCTTGACAAAACCATTCACATGCTTCTTTGTTAACTGGCAAAAAAACATGGATATTTCAAGCAGCATCTTCGGCGATGAAGAAAACGACGAGACCAGCAGCTCTACATTCATCTTGCCGAGGTGCATCTCCTTTGTTTGCTTCTTTTATGCATTTTACGCTGTTGTGTGCACACTCACATTGGCACCCTTTGTTACGAGGTGTTAAAACTATGGCGATATTCACACGATATTTGTCCCAATGTGAACAGGCCTTTATATTAAGGTACACTCAAAAGTTTGGGACCAGTAAGAATGTATTTTTTGATGGATTTAGCAAAAATGCATTATATAGATCAAAAGAGACAACTGAACATCATCTGAATTTACTATTCAATAATATCTAAATGAAAATTATTTCTGAAGGATCATGTGACGCTAAAGACTGGAGCAACAGCTGATGATGATTTAGCTTTGCGATCACAGAAATAAATGACATTTTTAAATATATTAATATAGAAAATGAATTCTAAATTGAAACAATATTTCACTGCATTTTGAGTACAAGAGACTTTTTTTGGATAAACATTACAAAAAATCTTACCAACCCCAAACTTTTGAATGGAAGTGTTTGAGCTGTCAGTCGCTAGCAGACATTCTTCTTCAACTTCACATTACTGGTGGGCTGCTCAATGAGCCACAGCTATTGAACTTTTCTGCTGTTAAAAATGTCATTAGAAAAATGCCACTAAAAATGAACACTCAAGGGGAAGCGTTCATGAGTTGCAGGATTATCATCTATGATTAAACAAAATAAAAACATGTAATGAGAATGAGAATAAATGTATGCCCTCTGCTCATGTCAACTCTGACTGTCAGCTCTCATTTCATTTTTCTCATGTTATGATCAAAGTGAGAAAATCTGTATTTATTTCATTTTAACCATCCTTCAGGAAGCACCTGAGTTGTTGAAGTTCAGAGAGATGATGGTGTCTCCTGCATCAGGTGCCAACACATTGAGAGCCTCAGGCTCCTCTTTTTTTAGCTTCTCATACATGGCAGTGCACTTCGAGGGACACTCGAGGCTTTCTGACTTGAAGAGTTTGAGCATGTCCACCTCAGAGGCCTCTTCTTCCATCTCCTCGTTCTCTTTCTCCTCAGCCTTGGAGTCGTTTACGGTCTGCTGCAAGGACAGGACAACGTCCCCCTCCACAATGCCACTGGAACCGACAGAATGGTAAATTGCATTATGATCAGACACATTTGTATACACAAAGCACAATATTTTGCCTCTATTAATCCACTGGTCTACTGAACATCTGTAAACTGAACCCATACCTGAGAACGTAGTTAACACACACAATGCACTGTGGCTGAGAATTCTTGGGGTTGTAAATAACGGTGGCCTGAGTCTCCACCCACACAAAACCACCTTTCTTAGCCAGTATGCGGTACTGGCCTGTGGTGGCCTGACCCTTTGCGAACACTAGGAAAAAGAAACACACTCAAATCAAAAGTATTCAACAAGTAACAGTTTTATTTTGTAACAGTTCAGCATGTTACAGTGAAAGCTTGTCATGACTAGGTATGCATTCTGTCCAGGTACTCACAGTTTTGATGTGTCTTGGTAAGGTGATCTGAATCCAGGGCATGATAGTATTCGTACACAGACTTGTTTAGCAGGTCATCTGGCTCATATCCCATCAGCTCTGTGATCCTTTGGAAAAAGAGTGAGTGGTTTGAGTTTGCAATTAAGCAGCTAATACTTCAATATGACCTGGATAATCTCTGTTCTGTAACCCATTTTTGTTCTCACATCACCACAAATTATATTTAACTTCGATCTGCATTTAGTCTAATCCTGGTCAGTGGCCACTGTTTGTGATTGTAGGTTTTAGTAATTCTGTTCTTGCATTTTATTATTTTTTATAAAACTATTATTCCTATATAGCTTTCAATAGTTTTACTTTTTTAGTTTATAGATCAGCTCAGAAATAGTAACTAGGTATTGTAGTATGTACATGCAACATAAATGTACAACAGTGCAGTGAAAAAAACCTTACTTATCCTTCATATCCTATCCTAACCTTATCTACATCTCTAAAGATGCCAAAACCGAGGCCCTGTTATGACTTCAGCAAAAAAATTTTTTATAAAATACTACCAGCCTTTGCCACTAGGTGGGGTCAATTACATTTGTAAAAGAACTGAACTCAAGCTTTTGTTCTTCCGCCTCCTAGACTCGTTCTGCAGCATTGCTTTAATTCAAAGAGATTAACAACTAGTTGGCACGCACAGTATTCATTGCTAACCATAGATACCATCAAAGTGAACCCAAATACAAAAAATAGGGAAGTAAAGTAGGGCAGGCCAAACCATTTACACATCAACCAAACAAAAGGAAGAAAGAAAAGGAGCTGTGTGGCAATCTCTTTACATAATTCAGGCGAAACTGTTGGTTTACTTAATGTTTGGTGCATGCATTGCATTTTTAACATGTTTAATTTTACTATGCTTGGCTTTCAGGTTTCCGTGAGCTATCAGTTATTTCCATGTTTTAGAAGTCTGTTAAGCTGCTTTATACTGCAAACTTGTATTTTGTTTATGTTATTTTAATCTATTAGGCAAATCAACATTGCATTTTGTTAATCTTTTATATTTATTTACCTACAACAGTTAATAAATTGCAAATCTTGCACATCACAGGAAATAACTTTCTTGTACTTAATAAGGTGGATATCATTACATCATTACATCTTCCTGCTAACCTTTCATCACAGTATGAAAACTTCATATCCAGAGTGTGACGGCTAAGGAAGGTCTTGCTGTCCAGAGGCACCTCGATGTTTGAGGGATGAGGAATGGGCTCACAGATGAGCACAAGGTAGGTCAGAGGAGGCTCTTTAAAGCCAGAGTCTCCCGAGCTCTCGCTGCGCTCCTGCTCACGCACATGGCCAGTGCAGTGAAGAACCTGTAGGAGAGAGAAGGGGAAAACACCTGTTCAAAGTCTTTGTATAGCAGGTAGGTAATAAAAACTATACTATAAGGATGTTCTGTGCACAGTAAGACTCAACCTTATTTACTTCCTTATTCCTAGTTCAATTTCCTGTATACATACAATGTCAACTAAATAAAGAAACCATTTAAAAACAGCAAATCAGGGTAATACAAATGTTACCCTTCTAAAACAAAGAGCTAATAATACACCAGGAAAAGGAAACGCTAGGGAGGAAATTATATTCAGGCTGTCAATACCAAAATATTAGTGATAGTCTGTGAAAACATTGTTAGTATTCAGACAGCGTCTCACCTTCCATGTAGCAGACTTGATATTGACAGTGCGCCCTCTGCTAGTGAGCGTACATTTCATACGCAGGAAGAAGCTGCGTGCTGTGTTTTGTTCCTTGGGTTTCTTTGATCCTAAACACAGTTAATGCATTCGTTATTGATGGCTGTGGTATTTTTTGATGAAAAATGCCACAGTGTAGCTTGTGTGAATTACCTGTCCTGTGGACCATCATCTCTCTCAGCTCCTCATGGTCACATGGGTGTGAAAATTCAAAGATGCTGTGACCAGTAAGGTCAAACTGAAAGAAAAGATGGTAGAGATAGTCAGCTACAACTAAAGCTTTAAATCTAAACAGCAGAAAACAAAACAAACATTCAGCTACCTGTGTGAGACCCATGCTCTTGCTGACATTCTCAGAGAGATAAACCATGTCTCCATCCTCAGACAGGACCATGAGGAAACCCTCTAGGGCCTTCAGATAAAAGCTGTTCAGCTGACTCTCCAGCTCATTCTCCTTCTCTGAATCATCTGAAAAGCCAAACAGCATCTTTTAGCAAACTATTAAGTTTATAGCAAGTAAACTAAGCCTCTTTCACACTGTCAGAAAATATCATATCTTAAGAGTTACAACTTGTTACTGAACCCCAGTATGCATTACAACTTTGTACTAATAAGTGTATTACATAAAGTACTAATATCATCATGCACCCTTAAAGAGCAGATGAGATATATATTAGTACCCAAGTACTATTAAAAATTAAAACTATATAAAATAGTATATACAGAACTACTGTAAAATTACTATTCAGACAATACTAGTCTTGATTGCTGGGAAAATCAAGCTTTACTTTTGTTGGCAACAGGTGATTCGTAAGTGTGTCTTATTTTAATTGTGGAAAAATGTGTTATCAGGATCCCAAAGTCATAGCAGATGCAGAGATGAGTTCAAGTGGAGCAGCATTTACTGAAAATGGAGCTGTTCCAAGACTGCTTGCGTGTAAACTAACACTTACTTAATTAAATCCCAGCCTTGCAATTTGATAACCATACCATGTCATTGCAGTTTTGGTTAATCACGCAACCCTGGCACATACAAGTATCTAAAAAGTGCCTCTGTTCATCAGCATGTTTACAATGTTAAATGGTGTTTACAACGATTACAATATCTAGTGGGGGCAATGTTTTGATTGCCATTTGAATGCGGTGTAGCCTAACTATTTTGCATACGTAGATGCAAAAGTCTGTGTACTGACCAGAGCTTAGCAGCTTCCTCATGCGCAGGTAGCTGATGGTCAGCCTCATGATGGAGGCCTTGTCCAGGTGGGAGGTGACATTGTGTGGCAGGGGGAGCTGGTGTGCTAACTCGTAGAACACCTCGGACTCCTTTCCCCTGCGAGATCGTGCTGCATCCCTGGACTTCTCCTTCCTGCGCTCCGAGCTCACCCTAAAAATACAACGAAGGACAATGTTTTGTTAGTTTGGCTAGGTGTTTGACAAAAAAGCCTTCCTGTGCTAGTGCTTGAGGGCAGCAGCAAGGTCAACTTATTTTGAATCTGTCATTTGAATGGCGTATAAACTTGCAATGTCACAGGCCGAAAAGATAGTTTCAATCTGACTGGCTAGGGAAAGGGGTGTGGACATGCTGTGACAGACACAGTTACAACCCTTGGAACCCTGCCACCGGTGATAAATGTCATGGTGCCAGACAGTTTTTAGATTTTCCAACATAACCCTTTCTGCACACTACAAGGAATATATGTTTATACACAAACAAGCCTCAATAACACGCAAGGTCAGGATCTGGACAATAAAAAAAAAAAATTCAAAAAGTAAAAAAAGTCCCTTTCCTAAGAAATAGGTCATCGCGAAACAGCTCCGTGCTAAAATGAGTCCCTATCTCATCATGATTTCTAAAGCAGCCTATCTATTACCCTTG
The DNA here is from genome assembly GCA_032357475.1 of Enteromius thamalakanensis. Taxonomy (NCBI): domain Eukaryota; kingdom Metazoa; phylum Chordata; class Actinopteri; order Cypriniformes; family Cyprinidae; genus Enteromius; species Enteromius thamalakanensis. The sequence goes on from JAUCMT010000088.1 coordinate 12,996,648, forward strand.
GGACCTCTGCCTATTCTGTCACTGCCAAGACCAACTCCCACACATTTAACAAATGTTTCAGTTCAGTGCAATAATGGAAGGCTATGAAAACAAACTGGCAACAAAGTAATGCATACTCTGTTACAAAAGCCACTACGTTCAGGAGTTCAGCAAACTGACTAAAAGGCTGATTAACTTGTCTTTTCCTAATTCTGGGATTTCATAGAAATCTTGAAGTGGCTTTAAACAGAGAAGCTAGCTAATGCAAAAATAACCCACATCTTTTATCTCTTTATTAGACTGAAGAACTTAAGCCTCAAACAAGCTTCAAATTAGATACAGAAATATGGTTAAGGAACTTGATTTAGCCAACGTTTGCAATAACAGCACAAGCACGTCAATGCTTGAAAAACAGCAGACTGTGTGGGGTGAGTCAACGGTGAGGTTCTGTCTAATTCGATCAGAAGCATTTCAGAAATAATATTGCATTGGACAATTGCAACAATATGAAACTTCCTACTGCATTGTGAGCAGCCGGAGGTCAAGACCCATCAGAGCTTCATTGTAGTTCATCATAATTGTCATCAAAAGAGACAAATATCTCCTTTTTAAATGAGAAACCATTAATGACCAAGCAGCAAATTGCACCACTTGTCTCAAACCATTTATACAGCTTACAACTTCCTTTGAAATATAACAATGCCATTTTTCTGGCATGCGTGCAACTATAATAAAAGTTATAAAAAGCAGTCGGATTGTTACTTTTATATTTTGCTAACTGGATTGTTACTGATAACTAGGGGTGGGAATCTTTTACCATCTCACGATTCGATTCCGATTCTTGAGGCCACGATTCGATTCAAAATCGATTTTCGATTCAAAAAGATTTTCTATTCAAAATGA
>JAUCMT010000088.1:13012556-13036092 GCA_032357475.1 Enteromius thamalakanensis
ATATATATAATATTTAAATTATTAATATATTATTTAAATATACAATTTATTTATTTTATGACTAAATATAGAAATCATATGGATTTTCTTTATTTAATCAGTGTAAATGCTTTAAATAGGCAATATATATTTTATAAATAGACTTTGTTTAATTTTATGAATGACAGGTATTACAACTCATGTGTGTTTAAGCATTAAGTCATCAATAACAAATGAAACAGCCTGTAGTAGCACAAAAATGTAAACAAAATATTGCAAACACATCAGGGTAAATAACTAATGGGGTTAACAGATCAAATAGTATTGACACACAATGACAAAATGAGCGTGTACAGAAAATGCTTGCATGCTTGACACAAGGGTGAAGAGTAATCAGCACAAGAAGCAGTTTTCAGCCTCCTGTCATCAGAGACGGAGAAGCAATATTGATCCCGTGGAAAAAAGAGTCACGGAATGTAAATTGGATTAATAGCTTGTTGCGGTTGAAGTTTCCCTACGAAATCTGGTCTGATTTCATTAGAACACAATTAACAGATGAGACACTGAGAGGTGACCTCTTTACTATGTTGTTAAAGCATGTGACTCTGCCACATTACCTATTAACAACAAAGAACAGAGTGTTTTAAAGCAAACACTTTCATTCTATCTCTCACTGCTTCATTCAGTCAGAGCATTAATACATCAGTGTATGGGCAACACTGTTAATGATCTGGGCATTTTTGAAACATTCACAAAATCATTTTTTTACTTCAGAATAGTTGAATCAGTCAAATAATACAATAATTTTTGTGCAGTGAAAAAGATATTGGCATGTAAAAAAAACATTAACTGCTACGACAATATATACTGCTTTTTCAACATTGATAAAAAATAAGAAATGTTGTTTGAATGGCAAATCAGCATATTAGAGTGATTTTACATTTTAAGTAGTCTTTTTGTTTCATCTCAAAGGTTATACTTGTTTCATGAATCAAGTGAATAGGACAAAGATTCCCTGACAAACTTACTGTACTTTATGCCTAATGAACAAGAACAGAGACATGCAGAGCCTCACGCTGGCAGTGTCAGAGAGTTGGCGCTGGCAAAAATAACAGCGTAGCAGACTCCCTTCCCTGCCTGGCCATCAACCGCAGCTGGAGAACTGGCAGAAATATTTCAAAATGGACATGTCTCTCTTCTCCCCAACCATTAGTGACGTAACCACATACTTTCTTCTCTGTATGTAAAACAACCCATGTCTCTAGCAATGTTGCATCAAAATCTTCCAGCACCAACTTTTCTGATTAAACGAATTAAAAAAATTATTGATTGTTGGCACTGAAAGCCATGTGGTTAGTGTGGTAAAATATAGCACAAAAGTGCTCATTGTAACATCCAGGGTTTGTTTTTGTTCTTTGTTTCTTGTATTTTGGTTCTGTCTTATGTCATGTGATGTTTTGTTTTGATGTCCCATGTGCTCTGTCTCCCCATGTGCCTTCCTTGACCCAGTTTCCCTTAATTGTCTACTTGTTTCAGGTGTGTTTCTTCCCAGCTGTTTCTAGTCTCGTCATCAGTGTCTGTCTATAAGTACCATGTCTTTTGAGTTCAGTCTTGTGGTTCATTGTTAATGTTAATGTTTCGTGTGTCTTTGAACGAATGTTCTCATTATTGGATACTGCTCCACGTTTTTGTTTACATTTATTAAAGTCTTTATTTTTCTTATACGTTTTGACTCCTGCATTCTCCTTCGCCTGGATAACACGTTACACTCATGGTCTGATTTCCATCTGCAAGACCTTTGATCCCAATCCCTCCCTTCAACCAGTGGTTTTCTGCATGCTCCCTACTGTTCTGTCAAATAATGGCAAAAGCCCACAAACACAACTTTGAAAAATTAAATGGTTTATCAGGTAAAGTTGTAAATGTAATGATTAATGCCCAGGCAGTCTGTGCAGTGAATAAGTGCAGTCAGAATCAAATTTAAAACAGCTGATAAAAACATCACAATAATCCTCGTAACTCCAGTCCATCAAATAATGTGGGGCTCAAATACAAGCCCATAATTCATAATAACACCTCTTTCGCACAAAAAAAATTCACCAAAATATTTGCTAAGAAATTTGGACTGTGCTTGATCTGTGTATATTTCTCTCCTGATTCAACTGGAGAAAGCAGTTTGATGGATATTGGACCCTCTAAATGGAGTCAATTGATGGACTGGACTGGATATACTTGTGGATTATTGTGATGTTTTTTAACTCTCATTCTGACGGCACAAGGACGGCATAAGGGTTGAACACATGCATTATTAAAAGTTGTGAAATATACCTTTGATTTAAAAATTGAAAGCAACATATCTCATAAAAATATGTACCTCTGTGCACTATTTTTACATCCCTTACTGCATGTTCCGCCGCATAGAATTGTCCACTGAGTGGCACTAAAACACAGGTTCAATACATGAACCCTGGCATATTTTATTACGTAGATATAGGTACGTATTACTGCGTTTTTATTAAATGAAATACCCGGAGCTGTTGTTAAAAGTTAACACTCTGTCATGTTGGAAATATGCCCTACACCAAACTCAAAAGCATCAGTTTTTTAAATATCCCAGCATTTAAAATAGTTTTGAAATCACAGGATATTCTTTGAATAATTGTGCAAAAATTACACTTCATTAATCAAAACTCTGTAAATATGTGTGAAAGGAAAGACTGCCTCTAGTGATCCATTCTTTTGGAAACTGCAGTATTATGTACTTGTTGGTACATATTTCGTGCATTGCTAAAAAGTGCACCCAGGTACGTTTATATGAGGCCAGGCGATATAAACCACATGCACTTTAGCAACAGTGAAACAGTTTGAGAGGTCAATAAACACTCTGCATTTGCAGTTTCTCCAAGCCTCTGGGTAGAACCTGCTGAAGCGAGACCAAAACAGTGATTAACGGTCTGATGTTTTCGAATGAACCCATTATAGTCCAGTCCTCAGATTAGAGCAGAGCCCGATTACACGGCATTACCGCAGCATCTCATACAGGACCGAGGGTAAGTGAGGTAAAGTGGACAGGAACAGCTTGATGACTCAGAGGTCAACGAATCGTTGTATTGGTGGATTATAAAAGGCCTGTGTTACAGGTGGACCTGCAAAATCTACTGTATGCTGCAATGGTGTTATGGGCATAAAAAAAATCATTTTTAATATATATTTAGAATAATCTCAGTGCACTTCATAACGAACAAAGTCAGGTGATAAACTCAGAGCAGTCCACAGGCCGCTCTCTCTCTCTCTCTCCCTCCCTCGTGCTCTCTGTTTCCCTGAGTAAACAGCTTATATAATAATAGCTCCACTGCATGCTGGGCAGGGCTGTAACCCTCAGATCAGGTCCTTATCTAAAATGTCCCCACAGTCCTCTTGCACTACAACACTGCCATCTTTCCTAAAACTCTTTATCATTCCCCTCTTAAGCTTCGCTTCACAGAAGTGTTATAATTACCCTAAAATAATTAGCTTTCAAGCCTTATAAAATGAAAAGGAAAGGAAAGAGTGGTCATAAAAGGTGCCATTTGATTATAAGAGGACAGGGGTCAGCAGAGTTCGCCGGCATTCCTGTAAAGGTCCAGCAGGAAAGCTCGTAAATGCCACAAGCCTTATTTGAATGGGAAAGCAGTTTGTCAGATGTGTTTATATTTGGGCTTGGCTCTATTACGGGGTGATCCGAAAGCTTACTCAGGCAGGCAAAGGTCGTGTGATTACAGCCAGGAAGAGCACAATGTCCTGGCATGAAAAAGGAAGACTAAGCCAGGGGCGGAGACTGTCTGTAAAATCTGACTAAGTGTGTCAGGACATGCGCAGACAAGATTTCACAGGCATGTCAAAGCAAATATCTGAGGGCCACGCATTGCAATGTAACCATTTGAGGTATTTTCAGATGAACATCATGAATTTCAAATACACTTTCTTTTTAAATTAGGGAAGTAAACGTGGTGTACATTAAACCCACGGGAGGAAACCGTTACTTCCACAGCTAGCTGAAAAATAATGTACAATCTTAAAATGATCTTCAATATTCCTCACCTGTAAATGATGCCGTTGGAGTGAAGGAACATAAGCGCTGAAATGATCTCTGCGGCATAGAACCGTCCTCGTGGCTCGTCGAAACGCCTGCACTTCTGGATGTGGAACATGAGGTCACCACCATTCACAAACTCCATGACAAAGAATAACCGCTCCTGAGAAGTAATAGCACAGGTTAGCATACACATGAAAAACATTTTAGAAAAGGAATATATTATTGTACTCCTTCCAGCATTTTTGACTACAGTATGTGTACAAAAATGCACTCATGCAGTATAAATTCAAAAGTTTGCCATCAGTGAAATTTTTAATGTTCAAGGCTATATTTGTTGGATCAAAAATACAGAAACAAAAATTTTATTAAATAATATTTGTGACTTATACATTTTTTTTAATACACTTAAATATATAATTTATACCTGTGAAGTAAAGCAGTGCTGCTTCACAGAAAGAAATAATATTTAACATATTATAATATTTAATATATTTTACCGAAATAGGAAAACAATATTTTTTTCTGTATTTTTCATCAAATAAATATAGCATAAGAAACTTCATTAAAACATTTTGAATGACAGTGTACAAATTTCTCTATATAACACCAAATACTTTATATTTTGAAATACATAAAATATAGTACTACAATTAAGATTTTGATAAAAGTATTTTGTCTTTGTTTGCTCAGTGAGGCTCCATTTGTTTGATACAGTAAACTATTTCTATGTCAATTTTGATTATTTGAATACGTCCTTGCTGAATAGAAACATCACTTTCTCTCTCTCTCTCTTTATAGAGGTTTATATATGGTTTATTATGACACAATGTGTCCATGGTTTATGAGAAAACTTCCTGTGTCCTTGTAAACCATACGACTTACAAAAACATCCAAAACATCATTTTTGTTGTTGTTATGGTTTGTTTTGGAAATCTAAAAATGCATGTAGTTTTGTGTGGAGGGCATAATTAGGATAAGGGGATAAACGTTTGTATAGCGTAAAAACTATTATGCCTATGGAGTGTCCTGTAAACCACGTTTTAATATAAAGTATATGAGAAAAAGAGAGAGAGAGACACAGATTGGGTAGTAGTTTGGCAAAGTTTCCCTTTACTATCACTTCCCTTTAGCTATTCCTCCCACACTTTCACTCTGTCACTCTGGTATGCAGACGATACTTCTCCTCAACAGGAAGTGAATACTGTTCTGCGCAATGTTACTCTTAACAAGAGGCTCCATCTACTGTTTACATTTTATATTGCAAATATGTCATCACATATTTTGAATATTTTTAATGCTTTCATAAATCTTATTTAAACAATCTATAAACACAGATTATTGTATGTATTTTAATGAATAAGTAGCATCTGATATCACTTTTATGTAACCTTTTTTGTTACTGAATCTCAGCTGTCAGATTTTTACTGTCAGGTAACATTCTTATGAAAAATACAATTACTTTCAGTAAAATTCAAGGCATTCCAGGAATTTAAACACATTTTGTTGGTATGATGTCAAAGGGGTTTTGTCAAACAGCATTGTGTTTCCTGGTTCAGTGAGGAACATTCAACTTTTTTCCCGGTTCGACATGGAAATCCCGGTAACAGGAATCTCTACTGCTAGTGTGATTTCTTCTTGGCTCACATTACAGATTATCTGCCACGTAAACACATCGAACACTGAATTTGTTCACCCCTGACCGACTACGATCAGCATTTGCTTGGGCTGTTTCAGCCGAAGGCTGTTTGAGACACCTTTCTAGATTCTTCTGTTGCCATTTTTGCCTTCTACGAATTAAAATCAACACACAGACGTATATATATACATATATACACACAAGAGGGCACTATTAAAACAAGCTGTAATGTCCCGAGCTCAATATTAGCCCAAAAATGTAAATTGTTTACTTCTATACATGATATTAAATGCTATTTAGCAGCTTGATGCTGTTTGTGGTTTCTTACCGCAGTCTGAAAGCAGTAGTAGAGCTGTGTAAGAAATGGATGCTGGTGAGCCAGAGTCAGCACTCTCTTCTCAATCATGGTTGCTTCCACATCATCTTCTTGCAGTATGACATCCTTCTTCAGCATTTTTACAGCAAACACTCTGTGGTCACTTTTCAGGCGAGCCAGCATCACCTATGTGCACACATATACAACTGTAAAAATAGATGTCTGGTTTATGCTTTTAAAAATACAGGATATTAAATGAGGGTTTTGCAGTGAGGCCACAGACTCAATAAGAATCAAATGCTATCAATGGTACTGTGTTTCTATCATAAATCTGTCAAATAACTGTTGCAATGCTGCAAATAACTTTTCGCCAAAGCAAAAATAGTAATGCACATTGAGCAAATTGCTAAACTTACAAGTTTTACAAATAATTGCAACTGCATTTAAAAAAAAATTTCTATGCATTTACGCTGATTAATTTTGACAAATGATATCCTATACTGTCCATTGCTGTCAATTATGTAAATTATTGCCATTTCAAAGTGAAATCTCAAAATTATATTACGGAAAAGTGATTTAGATGTCATTCCCAAAACTTTGCTGTAAAGTGTATGTAGCCATTGGCCCTCTTAGTTGCTCAAAAATAAAAAAACAATATTCTGAATAGATTATGTGCAACCTAAATGGGCAAAGAGACAAAAAGCTGCCAAAACTATATTTGATATAGTTGTTCAAGAAATCAGCAGCTAGACTATCTGTGATTGGCTACATTGCTCAACACTACTAAGCATGCTGTAAATAAAAATGTTGATGCTATTCAGAGCACAAGCAGAAAAAAGTACTGGAAAGTTACCAAATATGTATCCTCTAAACCACAATTGTAGCAGAACTGCTTATGCTTTCTTTTCACCGTGTGAGAAAATGATTGTGTGGCATCAGAGTGTGAGCACAGTGACATTTGCACGAGTTTCACATTGAATGCATGAGTTGGAAGCCCTGCCAGTTTGTCTCACCTTGCCAAAGCTACCTTTTCCCAGAACCTGCAAGAAACTGAAGTCTTCCAAACCAACTTTAACTGTATCGTCCTCTGACTCTTCAAACGATGGCTGTTCGCCTTTAACAGAGTTCTGACCCTTCATTCCTGTCATGTACAGAGAACTCTGTAAAAAAATAAAAGGCAGATATGTAAGAAAACACAAATGTGGAGTCAAAACCAAATATTCCTTCATAAAGTCGTCTTTTTATTTGTATGACATTACCTGAGACTTTCTTTTAGAAAGTGTGTTGAGCAATCCAATCTCTGACAATTTGCTGGCCAGCTCAGCACTGTTCACCCCACAGTTAAGTGCTACGTTCTGTTCACAGCGTTTGTGGATGTTCATCTTGCAACCTGGATGAATCCACACCACACAAATGACAACAATGCCCCTATTGTATTTCAAAGTTGAATAAAAATGCGCTTACTCTGGCATTGGAGTCCCTGTTTTACCAGGCCGTAAAGTAAAGATCCACAGTGGTTACAGTACGTGGGAACTTTGTAGTTGTGCTCTCTAAACTTGTGAGGTAGGTTGATGCTAAAGCCCTGTCTTTGGCCCTGTACACAAAATAATATGTATGCGGGAAATTGATCTGCAAGACACAATTTTGTAATGTGCATTTACATACTCACTCTTACCTCATTTGCATCTTTCTTCATACGTGTACACTCACTTACAACCAAATCATGACACCTCTTGTGAACCACACAGGCACACACTAGAATAACGAAGCATAAACGGAAATGTTCTCAATCATTGTGCATGCAGTGTGGAAATTATTATTCCATTATTATCAGTAAACAAACTCACCTTGACACTGATAACCCTGCTTTCCAAACACACCCCTGGGGAATGATTATACACTTTTAATCACTTGGCATAATGCATATTTTGCGAGTCTGATTTGTAGATTGTTATGTGTGCATGAAGGTGTGTTTTCGGTGCGAGTCTCACCAGATGAAGTTGCTGCAATGGCAGCAAAAAGTAGGCTGGGGAAGGAAGGTTGCCATAAATTTATGTCCATAGACTTGGTGGACCTTTCTTCTCTTCAAAGCCTTTTGCCTTTTTCTTGTAAACTTTTTACGGAGTTTCGTTCCATTCACAGCTTCATCTGAAAATCATGACACAATTAAATCGCTTACTAAATTAAGCAGAAAGTTAAAACAAAGCATTGTGGGTGAGTACTGGTTTATCTGTTATGACGCTTATACATTTTCAATAGAATAAAACTTAGGAGAGCACTTCTGTATCATGCTGAAGGACAAAAATACTGCAAAATCGAACAAAATAATCCTTTTATCTTTCCCAGTCTAAAAGAAATACAGCACACCAAACACAGAAACACATAATCAGTATACTTATATTAAAATTAAATAACTACAGAGAACATAATTGCATGGTAAAATAAACAGATATGTTTAAAAAAAATAATATCCATAGTAATCAGACCATCTAACCATCTGTAAAGGAGCCGGTGAGAGAGATGGAGATATACACACTTCCTTCTGGCTCCAGATTCACCTGCAAGATATATTCAGAAAGATATATTAAGTGATGTAATGCTTTAAAAGCTCACTAAAACTACTTTAAGTGCTGACAATATGGTAAAATATCAATTTTACCAAAAGCTTCCCAACATTTAGCAGGCCTGGTGTATATAGGGCATACTTTTAACAGGCTAAAAACAATATATTTTTAAAATCTATATTTCAGACTTTTCACTAAGCTGGTAACAATTACATTAAAGGTGACACATTTAGGTAAATGGAAATGTTTTTAGAGTGAAGGATGTGGCCACTATGTGATGTGGGCGCAACTTAGCATAAAATAAAAACGAGCATGCGCTCTTATTACTATGAGTGAAAGCTAGGTCTAATCTATAGCATATTTAACTGCATATATTTAGGTCATCACACTAACCCTCTAGCACAGTCTTAGTCATACTATCTTGCCATCTAAGTCATTCTCTCAGTTATAATCATTTAGCTTGCCCTGCCATGTGGGAGGAATTCCTGTAACACGAGGCAAAACAAGGAAAGCAGGACGAGCTGGTTCAGGGAGTCAAGTCCACAGCACGCACCACCAAACACAACAAGCACTTCAGGGATCGGAAGGCACAACCACTTCAATAGTATTTAAAAAGCATCAAATATAAAGAGAACAACCCAGCATCTGACTGTACACTTTTTGTAAAAAGATATACATATAAAACACACTTGCTAGTAAACTGCATATGACATGGAAACTCTAACAGGATGTCAGTTTAAGTTCTGATAACTACTGAAAGTCATACACGTGGAAATCTTACGATGCAGAACACAGAAGAGGTTATGAGGTGCATAGAGAGGAATCTAGCTAGTTTGGTTGAGCTGCATGTCTGCATTAGTGGTACGTGAGTTTGGAAGCACGTTCCCCACAAACAGAGTGAGAGAACCACATTTGCAAAATAACCAGCACATTTTCTGCAACCTGTAATGAAACTGTGATCAAGTAAAATATGTTTTAACATGAAACATAACCTTACACACGCTCACCATCAGATTTCAAGACTTTACACTTGATCTGATTTAATTACTTGGACTGAAGTAAAAAAGCAGAACACGAGTATATCAGACCGCATATCCCTGGTTACCCTATAGATGCAAGATGATTTAACGCTTTGAAAGTTTCCGTGCTACATGGTGGGGTGCAGCATGTGGTTTTGAGCACAGCCTAGTTATCGCACAAATGAAAGCAACAGGTCCCTTTTACAAGAACCCAGATAGGCCTGTAGTCAGGAAAGACTAAAAGTACAAAGAAAAGAGGCCAATGGTTTTTCCACATCTTTGTTATTTTGTATGTTGGTTGTACAGTAAATGTACATCAAATTGTTTATATCAAAAATTAAATAAAAAGATGTTAAATTTGGGGTGGGGGTAGTTGGGAATGCAATATGCAATTCCTCTGGTTCATTTCACTCACACACACAAAACTAACAAACATTCACAACATTTCAAGCAGGGTTGCCAGGTTTTCTCAGCAAAACCCGCAACTCAAAATCGCTTTTCAGGGGGATTCCCAACCAAAAGTTCAGCTGTTGCAAAATACACAGGTTCCCCTGATAAATATTACATCCCAGATGGTAACTAGCACGTCATTGGGGTCGCTTCAATTCATGGACATCAATTCAGAAAGAGTGCCAAAAATCCCAATTTCTGTGGAAAACTGTGGACTTGGCAACACAGATTTCAAGTCAAAAAGGTACATAAAAAACACCTGTGCTAAAGGTAACCATAGATCACTACATTCATAAAACAAATTGTCATGTAATAAATGTATAAATCAATTTAGCACCAAAAAATATTGTATCACCAAAGTTTTGATCATATCAACATTTCCACCTCACAAAACCCCTCTAATTTTGGCCAGCTGCATAAAGTAGCCACTAAGTTAATGGGATAGTTTGCCATTATTAACATTTCTCAACCTCAAGCTGTTCAAATCATGTACGATTTTGGGCATTTTGAAAAATGTCGCTAACCACAATCACGACAGCCGTCTTTAAGTCAGCGAACTGATTAGCAGAGATGTCATTATTAATGGGTGTACTATCTCTTTAAGACGGTCTCTTAAAACCCGACTAGCAATTAGCCAAAGGATATTAAATTCAGATTTTAATTAAACCAGTCCTCTTTTTTCGAAGCAGTCAGTGCAGCCGATGTGTACACAGCAGAAACTCACCCATCCTTCAAACGTTTGTCTTGTGTTTGACGACGTTATCAATTCCTCAAGCTGGATTCTGTAATTAGCGACAAAATCATCGTATCCTATAGGAGTGTTACTGAAAACAGCCAGCTCGAGCTCTTTGCCATTTGTGATGTATGGACAAAATTCATCATTGAAGGTCGGATTGTTGCTCTTTGGTTTTGTGGCGGTCTGTCCAACTTTAACATTATCAACATTACAAACGATATAAGGATCCAGGACGGTTTTCTTATTAAAAGTGTGACGTTTTGAATAAGTTGTTGGTTTTAAATTCACCGCCTCGCTGATACGCAGCCTCAGATATCCGTTGAATTTCATGTCGGGGCTCCAATATTTAATATTCGATGCAAAAAAAAAAAAAAAAAACCTTCAGTGCAATAAACTAAAACAAAATAGTTATATAGTAAAAAAAACAGCTAACACCAACTCATAATAACTTCACGAAACAAGTCTGTTTGTAACATAGTCATAACTACGAGAGCAAACCAGAGAGAGCTGAGCTGTCGTCCTCTGCAGGAAATCTCTCTCTCTCTCTCTCTAATACATGCCTCATTCCGTGTTAGTGCCGTCATCTTGTATAGAAACTATGCAGACAATGCGAGCATAACAAAGACAAAAGCCGATGATTAGACACACCTGACGCTGCGCTACTTCCCTTACCGACAGACAACATGGGAATCCATTCATTTTGGATTAATCACTATTAGGGCTAGACTGCAGCATTTTTTTTACTGTACACAACTATTATATATATGTGTGTGTGTGTATGTGTATGTATAATAGTTGCCAATCAAAAACCATGAGACTTAATACTGATCTATATGTATCAGGTGCATAAACAGGACAATGCGCGTGTGATAGATTGGCTAATATAAACTTTTCCCTGAAAACAGAGCGAAGACAAACTTATGTAGGCTATGAAATACGCTAGAACTAGAGGAAAGTGAAAGTGAAAGAAAAATCATACTTAGATATAGCAGCTCCTTTGCCACCAGGCTTGCCGTATGAATCTTAGCAACTAAATCTAATATTTCTATCTACAATAACTAATATATTAATTAATTAATGCATTAAATATTATTAACTAATAGATTATATATATATTTTCGAAAAAAAAAAAGATTTCATACATTTTATTATTTATAATGTGTGTGTTCGAGCGGATGCATGAGAAACAAGGAGTCAATAATGTGATTGAATTGGGGCAGAGAGGAGGAATGGAGCTATTATTGAACTGCATATACGTTCGAAGTAAATATATTATTTACATATTTAATACATAATTTTATATATTTTAATTGGCTTTAAAAAATTTTTTGTAATTTTTGGTAATTTTGTTATGCGATTTTGTCATTTTTAATGTCATTACTTTTGTTTAAATATTTTTATTTTTCCCTTTTATGTTAATTTAATTATTTTAGCACTTATATATATTATTTCAAAAATAGTAGTGCTATGTACAGTTGTCCAGAAGAGGGCAGTGTTGCGTAACGCTGAATTGTGGCCAGTTTAGCTTTCAAAGTTTCCAAAATGCTCTTCCAGTCCTTTACAATCTGGCTTTGCAAATTTATGTGGTTTATGAAAGCTAGTAGGACTATTAGCAAGACTGCGTTTAAAATTATGTTTTCGTCATTACTAAATGACAGCCATTAGGATTATTCAATTTGGAAAATAATTGAATTCTAATCAATATTAAGGCCAGTCATACAGTACATCTCTTCCATTAAATATCCTTAAGGTCTAGTTCCAGAGTCTGACCCACCCAAGAAAGTTTAGCCCAGTCAGGCAACTACATCCCTACATCTTCCCCTAACCATCCAGCCCAGCTTGTGTTGTGGTAACTAAAATAATAAAAGCTTATATCTGTGTCAAACAGTGTACAGATGCACAGTGTATACACAAAGAGCACTAGATGTCACTGCAACTCAAGAAGTGTCCTTAGTTTAAAGACATGACAAAGCCTCAAATGTGCCAAGAACCTAAACTTGCCATTTTTACCCTATATGCTTTTTTATGTACAATGCAAATTCAAACGCTTCAATCAATAAGAGAAAAATAAAACAAAAAAAGCTATACAGCATCTTAACATTTCCGAGAGGCATTGGAAGAAAAGGCAGTGTGAAAGATATGACGTGAAACTAACAAACAAACAACAAAACATATGAAAACACAACACCTGCTTTGCCATCACAGTCCTGCAATGTGAATGTCAGCAAGTGGGCTACTGAGTTTCTATATTGGCAGCCAAACGAGTCAGGCCTCAAACTGTGAATAGCACCTCATTCATCATGCTCCATAAAGAACCCCAGGGAACACGTGCACCATAACCACAGGCATAAAAATAGACGCTGCAGATTTACAAAGCCTCTCTCAAACACCTTCATATACATATCCGGGTATATTGATCTGAGGAATCAACTATAGGTTTCTTAAGTAGCATAAGAGCAGACCGTTTAGACGACTCATGCATGCTTTTTTCTTTAATTGTGCCATATGGTGTCTGAAACCAAACCTGATACTAGTCTATACTATTACTTACGACAGGAATTTTCCAGTGTATCCACCTGCAAGCTGCCACCCAGTTTGCCTACATAAAACTATACATGCAGTATATATTTTCCTCTTTCTCTCTATTACTATATTCTCTCTCAGTTGGGCTAAAATAATTAATACTACTTGTAAAAACTTTGCAACCGGCCTGTAATTAACCCTGCATGTCATTCTTATGTGGACAATGCTGCTTAGACTCACCACCTTCTATTCTGTTCAAGGAGCATGACAGTAGTTTCTGTCACACTACAACCTCTTGGCAATGACTCGCAGCATATCACATTAATAGCGTGCCTCTAATTCAAAGTGGTCCCATTTTAAAGTTATCGACCTCTTCTATAAGCTCTTCACCAGGTCACCACAATTCACCTTTGAAGGAAGAAAAACAGCATGTTAAGGATCCGATTAAGGAAATAATGTGGACACAAGTAACCCAAGCTTCCCGCTGCTCATTCAGATGATTGAGAGTGGCCAATAAAAGCTTCATCTATTTTCTTTCGGTTATTCCTTCAAGGGCAAATAAGCTTGTGCATGTGTACTGTATGCATGTGAGAGAGATAGAAAAGGAAAGGTATGATTAAATTAGGATTCATTATGAGATTTTGTGCTCAATCAATATACATATTTTGCAGACGCCAGGAAAGAGGTTCATGTCTTATGGACTCCTGCTTTTAGGACCCACACGTACAAACACAGGCACATACAGTAAGCATGCTGGAAATGGAAACCAGTACTTTAGTGGTGAATTCTGTATCGATATCCATCTCAGTCTGTTTCCAACTTCTAAAGCAAGTGCGTAACTCGATTAAATGTATACTTTATGGCCTGTGTTAGCACACAGCCTAGACAATGTATAACTGCACAACTCAAATCCTCCGTAGGATTTGCCATTATAACTGATGTGGACACTCTTTGCAGGAATGTAAAGCTTTGGATACGCAAGGTCTGCAGACTGACAGACCTATTTTTTTTAAGGCTTTACCGTTAGCTGCACTTTCCACGCTTGTGAGATGAAGCCATACGCCTGTGAATGTGGAGCACGTGGGAAACATTTGCCCACTAAGCTCTAATTCAGCCCAGCTGTGTGGACACACCACTCTGAGGAGGAAGCTTCAGCCACTGCTGAATTGATTCTCACCAGAGGGGAGAAACTGAGAGCGAAACGTAATTTTCTAAACCTGGATCTCAATAAGCCTTTCCAGTGGATCCCCCAACCCACAAGCAGTGCATATCTTTGTCTGGCCTTGCAGTGAGAGTTGGTGCTTGGTTTAGAGCTCTGCATTGGTTTGTTTTTAATCACGTTGCAGATTGGTGCAGTATGCCGACTGATTCAACGAATTCATAAATAGACAATGCATGCTTTATATTAAGGTTAGTTAATGACATAGCTAATTAAACAGTATCTCAGCAGCAGGTTTGCTGTATTGAATATCGCAAGAGCAGAGAGACCAGAAACATAGTAAATAAGAATAGACCTAACAAACTGCAGTACATGGAAAACTTGATTTGCTGCAAAGACAGTGTGTTTATGATTATGATAACAAATTGAATTAAAATAAATGGATTAAAATACGAAGATAACAAATACCTGTTATAATATAAAGCAGCACAATGGACTTTTGTACAGTTGAAATAATGTCTGTGCACACTCTTATGTTAAAAAACAAGTTCAAATAAACAGGTCAATAAAGTTAATATTGAATAAGTTACATTTTAAGCACAATATTAACAGCTAAATTATTTCAAACAAAGCCACAGCTAAACCCCTGAGCATCCTTTTTGAATGGCTCATTCCTGAATCCTGAACGAATCAGTGTTTTTAAGCGAATCGATTCAATGAATGATTCAAAAGATTCACTCGGTCGCCACCTATTGGCGTAACAATGTAACCTGCATAAGGAAACTGAAAAATCCCCACCCCTAAACCAAAGAGTGAAAGATAGTCACCCGTACAAAGACAAGAAGCATTCCCAGTAAAATAGCAATAGCAAGTATTTTATATTAAAATTGTTGTGTATATAAAAAGTTATATGGAATTTTATTATTGTTTGAAATCTATATAGAAAAACTAAATTTTCTGTGAAAACAAACACATTTAATCACAGTCACCTTTAGTCACAATTTATACCAGGTCTCAAGATATACATCAACTTAACCCCAGATGGAAAGGCACATTCCAGTGACAAATTCGTCACCGTTAGGCAGGTAAGCAAGGTGCCTGTTGATTTGTGGTCAGTAAATGTGGCCAGGAGGGCAAGCCTGAGGGTGAAAGGCTATTTCTGGGAAGACTGAGACCTACAGCTGAGGGACATGTCAAAATAATCTACGAGCTTGCTCTAAAATAAATACTATTCTGAGACCTAATGAGAACACATAATCCAAAAAATATTCACAATAAACAATATGGATTGAAGCCAAGACTCATTTTCCGCATCTTTATTCACAGCGTGGGCCAGCAGGTTCAGGAAATCTCTCGGAAAGCCATGAGTATTAGAATCCAGGCCTCGACCGGATACCCCAAAGCTCAGGGTTCAAGCTTCATCCCGTTCTTCCCTAGAGCTGAGGACGGGGAAAATAAAGAAAATATGATGCAAGACAGAGTCCAACATCTCCCACCATTTCTTTTGCATTGAAATATTTTTTTTTATTGAGAGCATATACATATATTTCTATATTTATGTGGCAATCCCCACTCTAGCCTCATAAACTACACATCATCCACGAGCTTTAAGCTTTCACAACACAGCACAGCGTCCCTGAGGGATGTTTTACTCCAGGTCTCGGCAAAGGTAATCCCCGGCCTTAGACAACAAGTAGTCCTCTTACACTGTCCCATTCAGAAACAACCCTCCCGACCCGGCCTCTCCCTTTTTCCCCACCATCGGCAGGCCAGCTGTCACTGTAAACTGAGCCGGGTGGACCCTCGCGAACAGCTCAGCCTCTGCCCAGCTGCCGCCTTGGGATCTTATCAGCCACGGGACCATGCAGCACAGACAATCTGGACCTGGTTTGTGTTTCAAGGCCATTCAAAATGACCTAAATGACATCAATAACACACTTGTGGTGGAAATGGGTCAAAAAAACAGACTTACGTGTTGAAAACCAGTGCATATCTGCATTTTGTTTTTATTAAAACTAATCTGAGACATACTACGAAGTGTCATTTAAATTTAAAAAATGTAAGTTTAATATAAAGTAAAATGCACAAGTTCAGTAACAGCAGGAGACGTAAAAAAATGGTTATGAATTCAACAAACATATGCAGCAACATGAACACAGCTCACAAGAACATTTCTTTAAATTCTTTCTTTTCAAATGACTATAACACACATGGCAGTGCACATTGACAATAACACAATAACATTTTCCAGAATGTTTTAGTATTAATGCTAGAATAGATTATACCTCCTTTTCTATTCATTAAAACAAATATGCATACTGTGTTCATGACGAAATCTTTATTTATTGTTCCAAAATGTTTTGCATATACATTTATTTTTATATATTTCTAGAGATATATTTTGTATCCCGTGTTTAAAGGAATAGTTTACCCAAAAATTTCAATTCTGTCATCATTTACTCTCCCTCTAGTAGTTTCAAATCTGTATAAATTTCTTTGTTCTGCTGAATACAAAAAAAATGAACCAGGCTTTTTCGGGTCACCATTGACTTCCATGACAGGAAAAAAATCACTATGGGAGTCAGTAGTGACCCAAAACAGCCTGGTTACATACTTTTTAAATACAGATTTAGAACTACTCGGGGGCAAATGATGACAGAATTGAAATTTTGGGGTGAACTATTCTAGCGTTACCAATATTGTCTGTGCCAGCTGTAATATTTTATAAATGTTTTCATTCTGAGATAATTTGTTACTTCTCACACTTTCTGACTGTAGAAGAATAAACAGATATGAGAGTGAACGTAAATGATGACTAGTGTGAGTGTTCATCATTTAGGTTGAGAAAATTACGAATTTTCACTTTTATTTGTTTATTTATTTATTTTTTTGATATTTTCATCTAACACAGCAACCTATATGGATATGATTATTTAAGCTTACCAAGTAATGTGGATACAAAAATGTATCATTGTTAGGTCCAGACTGATTCCCCTAAATAGCAGCAATGTTCTGATGTGACATGAAATGTATAAAACTCTCAGAGTGAAGTACGGGTCTTCATGCCAGCAATGGAATTCATGACACACCAGAACCTCCAACAGCAGCCTCTTAATTAGAACAAATGCCTTCCCTCCAGGCGTTCTTGCAATAACAGTAGGACTGTAATTAAACTCAATTAGCTCATCAGCTTTAAAGTGGGTTAAGTGATGTTTACTCAACATGAGCTAATTGTGTGGCATATGGTAAGCTTGGTAGATGGAAGTGTAGGGGTGGGTTTGTTGTTGGATAGCTTGGGATAGGTCTGCAGTAAAGCTATTAGGGATTACCTGGGCTGATGGTGGTGGTCCTGACGGCCCCGAGGGGACCTGAGGGTTCAGAATTCAGAATCTACCCTATACAATCAGCAAGGGGCTGATATTGATCTCTTCCTTTAGAGAGAGAGGGAAATAAAAACTATTTATATTCACTTATTAATAAAATAATTAAAAACTATATTTGTATGATACTTATAAATATTAAAATACATAAAACATTTATTAAAAAAATATAAAATAACTAATACATTTGAATATTTTTTTATGTAAAAAATTAAAAACATATATAGATCATATTAAGCGCTCTAATGGCATCATTGGTAAACAGACTGATGTTAAACAATGCATTTCAGTGTCACTGTGGTTGGTTAAGAGTAGAAGGGTTGCTTATTTCTATCCAGGGAACAGTGACAGCTGTGGGGCCAACAGTGGGTCCAAGCTCCCCTGCAGCTGTCTTGTATGCCTAGGGTGGAATGACTTGGTGATCCTCCTCTAACTGGACAGATCCGGACCAGCACAACACCTGCTCTTTCTGGCAGAACACAGGCAGGCCAACCTTATGGGGTTATTGTGCAATAATTCCACAAGCCAGGGTGGTTGTGGTGGCTTGAGTTTTACAAGACACTACATTTGATTACCTTTATCTGTGCATCGTTCAAAAAGAAACCACAGATGAGGGATTCTTCTGCCAAAAAAAAAAAGAAAAGAACAAGGCATTCTGGGAGCCGAGAGAACAATAGGCTGGAATGCCCTCTGTGCTCCTGAATTTGCAACGTTCAGTATTTTTGAGTTTCTGTTAGTCA
This sequence comes from Enteromius thamalakanensis, assembly GCA_032357475.1. NCBI lineage: Eukaryota > Metazoa > Chordata > Actinopteri > Cypriniformes > Cyprinidae > Enteromius > Enteromius thamalakanensis. The sequence continues at coordinate 13,031,134 of JAUCMT010000088.1, forward strand.
GCAAATGAATCATATTATAAATTCTGATGACTGCGGACTATCCAACCAGTGTCTTTTTCCAGTCCCTTATTTCAAAGGCCCAATGGAATTGACTCTGAAGGCTCTTTGGTCATTGGATTTCTCTTCCATCTTTTTCCTTGACCTAACTGAGCTGATTCATCTCCACGTCTCATTATCCACTATAAGAAGGGCTGGCTTTGGTTAGGTGACCTCTATATGTAGACTCAGCAGAACAGACTTTGAAGCTTATGGCCTTTAGGCTTCTTAGGGGTCGACAAAGTATAAAGTATAATCAATAGGTTTTCATTTTGCTGTCCTCGTCCATTTTTTCTTGCAGAAAACTTTATTTGTTGCACTGAAAAGTTGTGAAAACGATAGTAAAGGTTTTGATTTGTTATCGGCGGTTTAGCAACTGCTCGTCATTGGCGATTGGTTATACGCTTGTACGATCTAAGAACCTCTATCACAAGCTCTCCTTGGAGGATGTATGTTATTAGTCTCGTTGACAGACAGATATTCTGTATGGCTACCATTCACAAGGGAGTAAGAGGCTTAGCAACAGCTTTTTTGGGATTCTACCCTTGCCAAGTTTGAGGAAGTATGTGTTTAGAGCATTCATAAGGATTGCCCTCTGGAGCTTACTATCATTGACATGTGGGAATAGAGAGGCTACCATACTGCTGCCCTTCTGAAGGACAACCGAAGGAGTTTAGAGGGAGAGGGAAGAGCAATGAGGAGAAGAAAATGCTGACAAGGTGATGCAGTAAGACGAGAACAGCATGGCACAGTGTAAATGGAGTTGGCACAGTATTGAGAAAGCAAAGAGATTTAAAGTTCCAGCTAGATGGCACCATGCTTTGCAGCAGAAGTCAGTAGGCATGGATTAAAGCGTCCAGAACAGCTTCAATACATGCTGTTCAAATAAACATCTGTTAATTGGGATTTGAGAGTTCATTAATTGTCTTACTTGACAAATATCAATTACCTCAAACTAGAGAGTTATGTGTTTTTGTGACAAATGATGAATGAAATAATTGGTGAGGGAGTTAAAAGAAAATAGACAACGGATGAGGAAAGTAGGCCAATGTCCCTTTGGGAAACAAGCATCCTTCAGTTATTCCCTAGACTCAACAAGCAAACAAAGTACAGAAGAAATAGCTTTAACAGGATATGAAATCTGGGTTCAATTGTGTAAATAAATCTAATAAGTGTCTTGGGGTCTTAAACATTTTAGCTTTACCAAACAATCCCAGACATAAACTATAAAAACGCTGTAACATTTTACAATAAAGTTGTACAATAAAGTACACTACGCTAATTAATATAGTTCACAATTGAATAAATAACTAATAATTAAAATATTAATACTAATAAAAATAACCAAAATGTTGTAAAAATGCTGACAAACGATGCATAAAAATACAAGTTTTTGTTTGTATGATATATGTTTGTTATTGTATAGATGCACACAGATACAGTGTATTTATTTGACATTGTTTAGATGTATTTACATGTGTAACTTCCCTGGGTCCGCTTCCACCACTACTCGTCTTTGCTCTGAGGGGGTCTCGAACCCAGGTCTCCGGCATTGGAAGCTATGAGCGTCAATCGCTAGAGTGCCTTTTTGAGGTTTACCTCGGTGCGGTTTACCTGCTTGCTGGCCTCCATCTATATTAATTTATATTATAAATATATAATAAATGTATATATATTTACATATATAGATTGTTTTCTGAAATATATACATGCAGGTGTGCGTATTTATATATATATAAATAATAAATATGCACATCATGCAAATCTATTTATTTTTTTTATTTTTTTTGGATGCAATTAATTGTTAATTATTGGTATCAGAATACCTAATGTTAAAACACATATATAAAAGTCATATATAAACATAAATGTAAATGTACTTAAAAAAAAAAAATTCTTAAACACTGCTAAGGGACCCTACATGCTTCATGTGTAACCGGGGGGGTTCACCTCATCCAAACCAGACACCAATATAACTGCCAAACAACTGACCTTTAACCTTAAATTACACTAATACTTCCTGTGTTCGTTACAGCACATCTCCTAGCCCAGACTGACTGGAGGGAGATATACCGCCAGAGGACACATACGAGGGAATACACCAGTGTATATAGAGATGCTGCCATGAAGGTGAGCAAAACTTAATAGGAGATTATCTCTGAGAGGCCATCAGCGTATTGATTTGCTCAGAAGTTTTTTTTCTTCCTCTGTCAGAGCTTCAAGGCTATTTCCAGCACAACGCGGGCGGCTGTCCTTCCTGGTTTGATCCCCTAGGCAACCGATGTGGTCATTCCTTCCAGAAAATGGAGAGCAGTGTGTAACCAAACACCAACAGGGGCCCCAGAAAAACTAGTGTGTGTGTGTGTGTGTGTGTGTGAGTGGTTAGGTGTACATTATACTTGAAAATGGGAAAGAAAATCAATTAGAGTTTTTTTTTCTGGTTTAAATACCACATAATTGTTGTTTAACATTTAAGTATTTTTTTTTTTTATAAATTAATGGTATTTATTTATATTTAACATAACATTTAACATTTAAATATAACACATATTTAATCTAATATAATTATTTTTATAAATCAATCAAAATTATGTTAATTGCATTCTGTGTAGTATAACTTACCAACCATATTTACAACCACGTAATGCACATAAATACAATGTTGGATTACAGCCCTTATAAAATAAATATAGTGGCATACTTTCCCCAATCTTCACCAGATTCAGTTCTTCAGACTATTTCATGCACAATCATTTCACCTCCCTATCCATTCCCTCCTGCTCGAGTGTCTTTCATATTCTTTTCCCCCTCCCCACGTTTGCCCTCCTTTTTATTTCCCAACTCTCCCTCTGTATAATTTCCTTTCCACAGGCTTTGTTAGACACCTTGAAACCTTAGCTGTTTCAAAAAGCAACGTCTCTCAGCAGCAGGTCCTTGCTATAGCATTAGATGCAACTTGATCTGGGCCCTCAAGCAGAGCCTTGTTATTGGATAAATACAGGGTCTCCTGCCATGACCGATCTGTTCTACAGGGGGCACTAGAGGAGAGAAGATTCAAGGATGGCGCAGATAGATACACCTTTTTACGATCTTTTGCCAGAAAAGCAGGTTGGTAGCTATTCATATACTTTATCAAAGTGTAATATGTTGACTGTCAGTATAATCTGTAAAAGGGAGGACGAGCATCTCTATAGGAAGCCATCTTACTCAAACAAAGAGGGTATGTAGGCCGGCCCCACATTAGCACACACTCTCTCAAGCTCCATTAGGGACATAATGAAGATACAAATCAATCTAATCCTATTGTGGAGACGGTCCCTCCCACTCATCCACATAATCCCGCTGCAGTGAGGCTGGGTCCTGCTGGAATGCTGTGCTAAAGGAATACAGATCTCTCGCTGAGATAATTAGCATTTCACAGCTCAGAGGACCATGAGTGCTCCCAGCATAATCCACAAAAGATTTCCAAACACATGCAAAAAATGTGATTTTTAGGTTGTGATTGAAAGGAAAGAGTTGAGGTGACTGATGGGAAGGGATGAACATGTGAGTGACTTTCGGGGGCCAGGTCTTCTCAGCAGGGCTGCTGCAGGTTCGGTCCCACATGTGTTCTGCATAAAGACTATCAAAGGCTGAGTCCCCCCCTCCCCTGCGGCACAAGCCCGCCCTGCTGTAAAGAGCCATCAAACGAAAGTGTGACAGACTGAAGGGGCTGTAATGGGTGTATGAGGGGCTGGAGAGAGTCCAGACACACATACACAAATGCAGCTCCGCATGAAGACATAAACTAGAGTTTTTTTTCTCTGTTACAGTCACCGTGTCTCATGCAGGCACATCTATCTAAATGAGAAAAAAAAACAACTGACTTATTATTTGTGGTGATTTTGAACAATCAATCAATGCGCTTGACTGCAAAGGCTGAAATATACGACCCCTCGATTTACAGTTTGGATATGTTGATACTAGTAGGCGCCAGTCAGAGATTCTACAGATTTAAGTTGACTTACATTTTAGATACACAAGTGTCAGTTACTTTGTCTTAGTGCTCCACCAATAAAAAAGTGACACCCTGGCCTGAATGATGAATAGGTGAAGGATTCAGTGGTTAACACACACTTCATGTGCACTAACAGTCCTGTAGACATCCATGTTTGTTAATTTCACAAGACCGTAGGGCAGGGCTGTCCAAACTCTGTCCTGGAGGGTCGGGTCCTGCAGAGTTTAACTCTAACTTGCCTCAACACACCTGCCTGGAATTTTCTAGCATGCCTTGTAAGACCTTGTTGCCATCCAACATCCACTCCAGAATTTCATGCAAAAACATACAGTTTGTCTTTATTGTGATGCTATATTAACTTTGAGGTGTTTTATTTTCAATTGATTGGTTGTGTATCATAAAATGCATGATTAGGTGTGATTATGTACTAAACATGAATCCTTAATTTGATTTGCGTTTACATCGAGTATGGCTTTAGCTGGATTAAGGTAATAACAAAACTGCATGGTCTACATGCTAAAGTATTGTCTTTAAAAATGTATATTGTTGTCTATGTAAAAATTCTCAGTGGCCTTTTAGGACTGCTGCAGGGTGTCCCTTTTTATGTTTAATAACTGCCCCCTTTGCAGTTGCTATGCACTTGGTATGCATTTTTGCAGAGTTCTCCACTTCAGCCTGACAGTCAAAGCGGCATTATATGTGTGGACTTAAGGAAGACTGCTAGGGTTTTTTTTGCTATTTGGGACAGGGCCAGACTCGTTTAATTCCTGAACGAATCGGTGGATTTAATGACTTAATGAATCATTTGTTGCCACCTGTTGGTGTTATGACACAACTTAGAGAAAAAAAATCTACTTGAAATGCATATATTCTAAAATATATATATTATGTATTTTTATTTATACTGCATGCAGAACTGGAAAAGT